>CAUYLG010065152.1:0-224386 GCA_963573385.1 Cacajao melanocephalus | reverse complement strand
AGTATGATTATATAAACTAGATATATGTAAGCAGTAAGTTATACTTCAAGCACTAATTCTATAAACTAATATATGATTATATATGCAGGATTATATAAAGGAAACAGCTGAGCAATAACACTATAAACTAAGATATTCTTCGGGCACTGGTTGGCCTGGGGTCTGGACAGTTCTCCTTCCTTGGTGCCCATGGGGGTGTTACCCACAGTACTGGAAGTACAGTTTCTACTGAATGAGTTATTGCTTTCATACCATCTTAAAGTCAAAAAACAGTAAGTCACACCATTGTAAATTTGGGACCATCTGCAGTAATAGCTTTCTCAAAAACTGAGTAAATAAAAATGAGGCAATTCATACCTACAAAAACACACATGCAGAAACTGTAAAAGAAAATAAGTGCAACACCAAAAATGTACATGGGACAGGAGTGGTGGCTCACATTTGTAATCCCAGCACTTTGGGTAGCCAAAGCGGGACCACTTGAGCCCAGGAGTTTGAGACCAGCTTAGGCAACACAGTGAGACCTTGTCTAAAAAAAAAAATTTCATAGCCATAATAATGTAAACATTGAATATTGGTTTAACCAAAGACTGGATTAAACAGAATTCAATAAACAGTGCTGGGAAGATGGGGGAAGGGAAAGGAGGATGCAGGTGGCCATGGGTTAAAAAAAAATTTTCATCTCCTGTAATCACAAGAAAGTGAGTAATGCCGGCGGGGTGTGGTGGCTCACACCTGTAATCCCAGCACTTTGGGAGGCCGAGGTGGGCGGATCACCTGAGGTCAGGCGTTGGAGGCCAGCCTGGCCAACATGGCGAAACCCTGTCTCCACTAAAAATACAAAAATTAGCTGGTCTTGATGGTAGGTGCCTGTAATCCCTGCTACTAGGGAGGCTAAGACAGGAGAATCGCTTGAACCCAGGAGACGGAGGTTGCAGTGAACTGAGATTGTGTCACTGCACTCGCACTCCAGCCTGGGCGACAGAGCGAGACTCATCTCAAAAAAAAAAAAAAAAAAAGGGTAATGTCCAAAACTGACAAATCAACAAAATAGCAGTATAGGCATTTTTAGGAATATTGGAGATGGTTTAAACTGGGAGAAACAACGGAAAGAGATGACCTGACTACCTCTGGGGATCAGAGCAGGGGTGGGATTGAATGGGATTGGGTAGAACGTTGCACTGCTATTTTTCATCACATGACTTTTAGTACTTTTGACTTTTTTTTTTTTAAGTTGGGGTCTCATTTGTCACCCAGGCTGAAGTGCAGGGGTAGGATCATAGCTCACCTATGATCATACATACAACCAGGGCTCATACAATCCTCCCATCTCAGCCTCTGAAGTAGCTATGACTACAAGTGCACGCTGCCATTCCCAGCTAATTTTTTTTGTAGAGACAAGATCTCTCTCTGTTGCCCAGGCTGGTCTAGAATTCTCTGCTTCAAGTGATCCTCCCTTCTTGGCCTCCCAAAGTGCTGGTATAACACAGGTGAGCCACTGCGCCCAGCCCCTTTTGACTTTTTAATTTTTGTGCGCAGTTACATTATTTTCACAAAAACAAAGGATGATTTTTTTTTTTTCTTGAGACGGAGTCTCGCTCTGTTGCCCAGGCTAGAGTGCAGTGGCACAATCTCAGCTCACTGCAACCTTCACCTCCCTGGTTTAAGTAATTCTCCTCCTTCAGTCTCCCGAGTAGCTGGGATTACAGGTGCCCACCACCATGCCCGGCTAATTTTTTGTAGTTTTAGTACAGACAGGGTTTCACCATGTTAGTTAGGCTGGTCTCGAACTCCTGACCTTGTGATCCACCCACCTCGGCCTCCCAAAGTGCTAGGATTACAGGCCTGAGCCACTGTGCCCAGCAACGAAAGGTAATTTTTTTTTTTTAATTGAGTTGGAGTCTCATTCTGTTGCCAGGCTGGAGTGCAAGTGAGATCTCGGCTCACTGCAACCTCTGCCTCCTGGGTTCAGTGATTCTACTGCCTCAGCTTCCCAAGTAGCTGGGATTACAGGTGTGTGCCATCACACCCAGCTAATTTTTGTATCTTTAGTAGAGACGGGGTTTCACCACGTTGGCCAGGATAATCTTGATCTCCTAACCTTGTGATCCGCCCGCCTCAGCCTCCCAAAGTGCTGGGATTATAGGTGTGAGCCACCACCCCTGGCCCAAAAGGTAATTTTTAAAAGAAAAAATTTAAACTGAGAAAAACAAAATAGCAAAAAGTGTTAGTCATTGATTACTTACATCTCTGATTTATTTTCATTCTGCTGACTTTTCTCTTTATCGTCTCTTTTTTTTGAGATGGAGTCTCACTTTGTTGCCCAGGCTGGAGGACAGTGGCTTGATCTTGGCTGACTGCAACCTCTTCCTCCCAAGTTCAAGTGATCCTCGTGCCTCAGCCTCCTAAGTAGCTGGATTACAGGCATGTGCCACCATGCCGGGCTAATTTTTTTGTATTTTTAGTAGAGACAAGGTTTCACCATGTTGGCCAGACAGATCTCGAACTCCTGACCTCAAGAGATCTGCCTACTTTGGCCTTCCAAAGTGAGGAAGGAGACTCCCTTCTCCGAGCCTGTGCTTGGAGAAAAGGAGGAAGTAAAAGTTAAAGGTCAGCCAGATGAGGTCAGTGGAAGGACTAGTTGGCGCCGCTGACCGGCTCTAGAGGTTAAAGATTAAACTCCCTACTTCTAACCACAATCCTATCTATAGGTCGCAGACATGGGACGGAGGAATTTTCCCTGGAAGGCATTGTCCTTGCTCAACTGCTCAGACCCCTACCTAGTCACGTCCCCTACACTTGCCTAATTGATCCCGACCCTCTCACATGTGCACCCCTTAGACTGTAAGCCTTTAAAAGGGCCAGGACTTTCTTTGTCGAGGAGCTTGGTTGTTAGGCTTGAGCCAGCTGCAGCTCCCGGCCGAATAAAACTGCTACTTCCATCCCCAGTTCGATGCTAAGAGGTTTTCTTGAAGGCCGCTCCTGTTACAAAAGTACTGGGATTATAGGTGTGAGCCACTGGGCCCAGCCCCAGTGCTTAACTCTTTATGTATGTATGTATGTATGTATGTATGTATGTATTAATAGAGACAGGGTTTCACCACGTTGGCCAGGCTGGTGTCGAACTCCTGACCTCAGGTGATCTGCCCGCCTCAGCCTCCCAAAGTGCTGGGATTACAGGCATGAGCAACTGAGCACAGCCTTTTTGTTTGTTTGCAGAAAGTGATTTATTTATTTATTTAAGATGGGGTTTCACCATGATGGCCAGGCTGGTCTTGAACTCCTGACCTCAGGTGATCCACCCACCTCAGCCTCCCAAAGTGCTAGGATTACAGGCATGAGAAAGTGATTTATTTAAAGAGAGAGAGAAACAGAAAGAGAAAGAAACAGCTAACTCTCACACTGAATGAGAGAATCCAGAAAGATGGAATCTAGGAGAGGAAAGCAGCTTCCACACTGAGTGGAAGGGAATAGAGACAGATGGACTTTAGGAGGGGAAGACAGGCTTCCACGAGAGTGTGGAAAGGGACTCCAGAGGGGAAATCCAGGAGAGGAAAGATGGCTTCCATGAAGAGAGTGTTCATGGAAGGGGACCCAAACATAGAGTCCCCCCAGTGCTTAACTCTTGATTGGAAAATATGATAGAGTTGCCAGATAAAATATATTTAGGATATGCTTACACTAAGAAAATTATTATTTTTTGGAAATTCAAATTTAACTCTTGTATTTTTATATTCTATTTGTTTGCTAAATCTGGAACCCTAAAAAGTGGACTCTTGTTTTCTCTAACCCCACAAGCTAGGACTGTGGCCAAAGAGAGATACTGAAACCAGGAAGTTCTTCTGCAATTAATATTCACAACTAACTGACTAAACTTTTCTGGTCAAGGCTGAGCACTGAGCGGTGATTTGGTATCTAGTACAGATGTGCATGGTGTGATGCCAATCAGCCTCTGGTCAATCTCTGGGAGCCTAGAAGCATACGTACTTAAGGGAGTGCAGGTCTTGCCCCGTGACCTGCAACAGCACACCTGCCTATCCCGCCCCTTTCCCCTCTGCCTGGTCCTCCTCTTTCCATCTGTCCTGAGGGCTTAGGAGCTGAGCCCAAGGCTTCTGTAGGCTATCACCATGCCTGGGATGCATTCTTCTTCCTGAGAGGAGGCAGGGCAGGATGAGAAGTGACCTCAATTTAGCTAAATTCAGGAGCGAGATGACATCCATGTCACTGTCTTTTGCTTTTTATGGAAAAAACTATCCTTTAGGCAAATTTCTTACACAGTTGCTTAATTTTGTCTACAACATGCTTTATTTAAGAGTTTCACTCTCAGAGGAGGATTTTGTTCTTTGTAGAATGATCTCTACTACTGATGGCTAAAGGTAGGAATGGAATAATTTTCTCCCTTTTATGCTTAGGAAGCTATCCTTCGGTGTTAATGGAATTAACTGTTAATTAAACTGCTGGGCACAATGGCTCATGCCTGTAATCCCAGCACTTTGTGAAGCCGAGGTGGGCAGATCATGAGGTCAGGAGATCGAGACCACCCTGGCTAACATGGTGAAACCCTGTCTCTACTAAAAATACAAAAATAAGCCGGGTGTGGTGGCATGCGCCTGTAATCCCAGTTACTCAGGAGGCTGAGGCAGGAGAATCGCTTGAACCCGGGAGGTGGAGGTCGAAATGAGCTGAGATTGTGTTACTGCACTCCAGCCTGGGCAACAGAGCGAGACTGTGTCTCAAAGAAAAAAAAAATACTAAGGAAACAGATGACTCCTCCTGAAAGCTAAAATCATCTCCAGAATATATAAATATGTAATTTGGAAATACATAAACATAAGTTTATATGGTAAAAGAGAAACAGCTAAAATCTGGATATTTACAAATACAGAAGAATATAAATATAAAGCATTTTTATTGTTTTGACATTAATCATTTCTTTTTTTGAGCAGATGTTGAAGCACAGAAAGCCATACCCCAAAATGTGACGCTTCAGCATGCTGAGTGCTTTGAAAATTGAAAGGCCTCAGAAATAAGCCTCAGCGCAGGGTCTCCCTCTGCCCTCCCCTTACCTCCCTGTCTCTCTGATCCTGTCTCTCCTAAAGCACAGAATGAAGCTGTTCTCTGAAGTTCCCTTATCTACCTAGAAACTGGACCCCCAAAGAGGAACACAATTGCCTTTGATCCCTTCCCTGAAATTTTGTTAGCCAGAGAAAATTAAAACTTCTATCACAGAGGAAGAGACTGAACATAAAACACCGTAGCTACAGCCCAGACAATCTTCGTCCCAAACCATTGTTTGTTCTGCCCCATTCAATTGCCAGAATCATTCACAAGATCAAGTCTGCCTTCTGGGTCCATTCATTCTCCACTAAAAATCTTTTACTCCTACGCTCTCATCTCTCCTTCCTCTATGAAGAAGTGACTATCAACATTTAGACCTCATTGGGTTATTGGGTAATCATTCTCATGCAGTTCCCCTGTGCCCTGCATGGTAAATAAATTTGTATGCCTTTTTCTCCTTCCTGCTTTTTGTCATTTTTTTTTTTTCTGTTGCCTCAGGTTTATTGAAAATCATACAGCATTGCAGAAAAAGATTCATACAGGTCCTTGAAGTGTTTTGAAATCCGTCCCAACCGTAGGATGAGTGACCTGCAGGTTGGACAGACTGCCAAAATCCAAAAGCTTCAGCATTTCCTTAATGTCAGGATCTATTTCAGTGATTTCCTGATCCAGGGCTGAGACCTCAGGAACATAATTGTCTCTCCTTTCTCTCTCCTCCTCTTGCAGCTTGATGGAGATACCTCTTACTGGGCCTCTCTGAATCCACGTCATCAGACAGTGATGTAGCCTGTTATCTTGTTGCGGAGCTTCTTGCTAGGGATAATGGCGATCTCCTCACACACACGCCTGTTCGTGCGGAAGTCGTTGCCCAGGTACGTGTAGTACTTTTCTATGATGACCCGGGGTGCCTTCTTCACAGTTTTGGTTTGAATGTGGCTCATGTTGGCAAGTCCTTGGTGAAAGAGCACCTTTTGTCATTTTCAGTGAACCTTCAGAAGGGAAAGGGGGAAGCTTTCCCTCTTTGCCCCTACAGTGTCAACAACAGCCAGCCAGGCAACGGTTTCAGAAACCCACATGGGATTAAGATGATTAGCCACGTGGTTCTATTCTACAAATGAGTGGTCAGAATAACAAGAGTTTGTTTATTAGGAGGCTGAGGTGAGATGATTGCTTGAGTTCAGGAGTTTGAGACCAGCCTGGGCAACACAGTAAGACCCTGTCTCTATTTTAATAAAAATAAAATAAAATAAAAATGTTTAAGTTTGCTTAAACATTTTCTTTCTTTCTTTTTTGTTTTTGAGATGGAGTCCCACTCTGTTTCCCAGGCTGGAGTGCAATGGTGCAATCTTGGCTCACTGCAACCTCCAACTCCCAGGTTCAAGCAATTCTCTTGCCTCAGCCTACTGAGTAGCTGGGATTACACGCAACCACCGCAACGCCCGGCTAATTTTTTTGTATTTTTAGTAGAGACGAGGTTTCTCCATGTTGGCCAGCTGGTCTCGAACTCCTGACCTCAGGTGATCTGCCTGCCTCAGCCTCCCAAAGTGCTGGGATTATAACTGTGCCCGGCCTGCTTAAACATTTTCAAAGCTTTCTAAAAACAAATGGCTTTGGCCATATAAATGTTTTTAAATTGTAAAATAATCATGTAAAATATTTAATCATGTTCAATCATGCATTTATTGTAGAGCTGTGAGATGATAATTCTTTTGAATCCCCCCAATAACTTAGGAGCTCAGTTCAATCCAAGGAAGTCTTTATTATATCTTTCAGACAGCTCTAATTGTTCAAAGGTCTTCCATTTAAAGACAAAATCTAGCTTTATGTAGCTCTCTAGTCCTATGCTTGCCTTGAAAATTAAGGAAGAACAAGCCATCTTCTACAAAACAGTCTTCAAAGGTCTGAAGACATTACAGGGCCTCTGGAACTGCCTCCTCCACTCCTCATATGTAATCTGGTCTGCAGTTCTCCTCCTCCATCTTCTTGTGAGCACTTTAGTTCACCGATGCTAGCAGGCTTAAAATAAGGCACTCACACTGAAGTTCTCCTGGTATGGCCTGAGGCTAGCAAAATAGTGAAGGACTGACTTTCTGTGATCTGAAAGCTGAACATCCATCCAGTAAAGTAAAAGCTAGTAGAATACTGTTTTAAGAATACCAATTTTAAGGTTTCTGGCAGAGAAAAGACTTGTCTGATTCAACAGGAAAAAAAAGCTTACGTTTACAACAGGTTAAAATATTCATGCATTTTGATATAGAAATGCCATTTTATACTAATACAAGTAATGGATTAACAGACAAGCCTTGCAAGACAGAAGCTAACCAAACTGATTTTTATTGTCACTACCTTTGCAGTCAGGAGCTGGGTAACTTCCTGCAGTAAGAAGCCTTAAGGAAGTGCAATTTCCATTGCCTTGTGATGTTAATTTAAGGCAATTATCATAAGTAAACTCCCCAAAAGGTTTTTCGAATTATTTGTCCCTGTGAAAGCCCAGTGCTATTGGTGAGTCAGGATGCTGGAGAAGCCCTAGGAAAGGAATAGTCAGAATTTCTGTTTTGTTTTGTTTTTGTTTTTGTTGAGATGGAGTCTCACTCTGCTGCCCAGGCTGAAATGCAGTGGCACGATCTCGGCTCACTGCAGCTCCCTGTCCCTGGGGATAAAGCGATTCTCCCACCTTAGCCTCCTGAGTAGCTGGGATTACAGGCATTCACCACCATGCCCGGCTAATTTCTATATTTTTAGTAGAGTTGGGGTTTTACCGTGTTGGCCAGGTTGGTCTCAAACTCCTGACCTCCATGATCTACCTGCCTTGGTCTTCCAAAGTGCTGAGATTACAGGCATGAGCCACTGCACCCAGCTTAGAATTTATGTTTATTTATTTATTTTTTTAGAGATGAGTCTTGCCACACTGCCTAGGCTGGCCTTGGACTTATGGGCTTGAGTCCAGGGAATCCTCTCAAGTAGCTGGGATTACAGGTGTGCACAACCACACCTGGCTTAGATACTTCTGTAAGAGTTGAAGATCCCAAAGTTTGAAAGCTTTTATTGTTTTCCAGCCTTCCTCTGAAAGGCTGGAAACCCTGCTCCATGAGTACTCTCCACATAGGGTTTTTTTTTTTTTTGAGATGGAGTTTTGCTCTATTGCCTAGGCTGGAGTGCAATGACCTGATCTTGGCTCACTGCAGCCTCTGCCTCCCGGGTTCAAGTGATTCTCCTGCCTCAGCCTCCCAAGTAGCTGGGATTATAGGTGCCCGCCACCGAGCCTGGCTAATTTTATATTTTTAGTAGAGATGTGGGTTCACCATGTTGGCCAGGCTAGTCTCGAATTTCTGACTTCAGGTGATCCACCCACTGTAGCCTCCCGAAGTGCTGGGATTACAGACATGAGCCACTGCGTCCGGCCTCCATTTAGTATTTTCGTGGCACCTGCATTTTCAGTTTTCCAAGGCAGGAAGGGCAAGAATAAAACTGCTTCTCCAGTTCATTTGGCTATATTAGAACAGTTTTGTTGTGTATGGAGGGAAAAAAAAATGGGCATTTTTTTCTCCTTGACACTTCTGGGACCACTATGTGTTTAAGTTATGTGCTGAGCTTGACTGGTGGCAAGAAAGGTGACCCTGGGGTCCATGGCTCAGTGGTCCTGCCACCCACTAGGAGGCCTCCTTGAGCCATTTCTGGGGGTGGGAGAGGATTCACCTGTTGGAGTGACCCCCCTACCCCTGCATTGCATGGATCAAAATCGTAACAGAACAGCTGAAAATGCTGGAGGATAAATAAGGACCAGCTGTTTTCTAGCCTAGCGTTTCAGTGCCAGGGCCTCTGGACCACGAGCTCCTACCGAGCCTCAGCCACGGAGTTTCAGGGGCTGCACAAAGAGAAGAAAGGCTGCTCAAAAGAGTCTGGAAATTCAAGAATGTGAGAGTAATGATTGCTGTAGCTGTTGACAAGCTTTAAAGAGTAAGCCTGCAACTGGCAGGTATGGAAACTTAGGTATAAACCTTCTGGAGGATAATTCAGCCAAACATAATAAAAACTTTAAAAGTGTGCATGAGGGCCGGTCATGGTGGCTCACACCTGTAATCTCCAAACTTTGGGAGACTGAGGCAAAAGGACTGTGTGAGTTCGAGATCAGCCTGGGCAAGATGACAAAACCCTGTCTCTATAAAAAAAAACTTGTTTTTTTTTACTTTTGTTTTTTGAGATGGAGTTTTGCTCTTGTTGCTCAGACTGGAGTGCAATGGCGTGACCTCGGCTCACTGCAACCTCCGCCTCCTGGGTTCAAGCGATTCTCCTGCCTCAGCCTCCCAAGTAGTTGGGATTACAGGCATTGCACCACCATGCCAGGCTAATTTTTTGTATTTTTAGTAGAGATGGGGTTTCTCCATGTTGGTCAGGCTGATCTCGAACTCACAACCTTAGGTGATCTGTCCGTCTCTGCCTCCCAAAGTGTTGGGATTACAGGCATGAGCCACCGCGCCCAGCCTGAAAAATTTAAATAAAATTAGCCGGTCTTGGTGGCGCACCTGTAGTCCCAGCTACCTGGCAGGCTCTGGTAGGAGGATTGCTTGAGTCTAGAAGATCAAAACTGCACTGAGCTTCCACCAAAGGCTGTGTGTCCCTAGTTTTTTAAAAAAAGGCGGGGTGCGGTGGCTCAAGCCTGTAATCCTAGCACTTTCGGAGGCCAAGGAGTTTAAGACCAGCCTGACCAACGTGGTGAAACCCTGTCCCTACTAAAAATACAAAAAAAATTAGCCGGGCCTGGTGGCAGGAGCCTGTAATCCCAGCTACTCGGGAGGCTGAGGCACAAGAATCTCTTGAACCCAGGAGGTGGAGGTTGTGGTGAGTCGAGACCATGCCACTGCACTCCAGCTTGGGCAACAAGAGCGAGGCTTGGTCTCAAAAAAAAAAAAAAAAGTGCATACTCTTTTGAATCAGAAATTAGGAAAACCCTGGGCTGGGCTGGGCACAGTGGCTCACGCCTGTAATCTCAGCACTTTGGGAGGCCAAGGAGGGCGGATCACCTGAGGTCAGGAGTTTAAGACCAGTCTGGCCAACATGGCGGGAACCCTGTCTGTGCTAAAAAAAAATTATCCAGGCATGGTGGTGCACGCCTGTAATCCCAGCTACTGCAGAAGCTGAGGCAGGAGAATCACTTGAACCTGGGAGGTGAAGGCTGCAGTGAGCTGAGATTGTGCCACTGCACTCCAGCCTGGGTGACGGAGCAAAAAAAAAAAAAAAAAGGAAAACCCCTGTATGTCCATAGAAGTTCAGCTTGCAGAGGTGAAGAGGGAAAACTTCCCCCTTCACCCTCTGAAGTTTCACTGAAAATGAACTGACAAAAGGCAGATTAATAGGAGAAAAAGACATGCAAATTTATTGATGAGAGGGGGAAATTGGGGATCACAAAGTGATTACCCAAATAATCTTATGGTGCCCAGATTCCCCCAGATGCTTATATAACTTTATTCATAGACAGGGGAAATGTAGGTAATTCTTTTGAGGGGCAATAAATGATTATTAGGGAGAATGAATGGACCTTGGAGAACATAAGTTAAGCTGTAAATGGTCCTCTTTGCATCTGAGTGAGCCCTAGAAACAGACCTGATCTTGTGAAAAGGTCCGTCGAGGTGTGGTCACAGTCCTCAGTCTTCTTTTTTTTTTTGCAGTAGATAATGAAATATCTGGGAAGTGATGGAAAGTAGTTGTTTTCTTTGGTGGATCCAGTTTTTTGTTGTTGTTGTTGTTGTTGTTTTGTTTTTTTGGGTTTTGTTTGAGACAGAGTCTCACTCTGTTGTCCAGGCTGGAGTGAAGTAGGTTTGAGTGATTCTCGTGCCTCAGCCTCTCAATTAGCCGGGATTACAGGTACCCAACATCACACCTGGCTACTTTTTGTATTTTTAATAGAGACGGAGATTCACCATGTTGTCCAGGCTGGTCTCAAACTCCTGACCTCAGGTGATCTGCCTGCCTCAGCCTCCCAAAGTGCTGGGATTACAGGTGTGAGTCACCACACCCGGCTCACATATTTTTATAAGTTTTACATGACACAGTAGTCTTAAGAAATGAAGACTGAAAGAAGCAGCTAAAATTGTGTATTTTTATGCTTCGGTTTTTTGTTTTTGTTTTTTAAGATGGAGTCTTGCTCTGTGGCCCAGGCTGGAGTGCAGTGGCATGATCTGCCTCCCGAGTTCAAGCGATCTCCTGCCTCAGCCTCCTGAGTAGCTGGGACTATAGGTGCCTGCCACCATGCTTGGCTTTTTTTTTTTTTTTTTTTTTAGTTGTGATGGGGTTTCACCATGTTGGTCAGGCTGGTCTCTAACTCCTGATCTTGTGACCTGCCCACCTCTGCCTCCTGAAGTGCTGGGATAACAGGTGTGAGCCACCGTGCCTGGCCTATTTTGTTTTTGTTTTTGAGATGAAGTCTCTCCTTGTCACTCAGGTTGGAGTGCAGTGGCGCCATCTCAGCTCACTGCAACCTCATCTCCCGGGTTTAAGTGATTTTTGTCCTTCAGCTTCCTGAGTAGCTGGGACTACAGGCATGCACCACGACCCTTGACTAATTCTTTATGTGTTTTTAGTAGAGATAGAGTTTCGCCATGTTGGCCAGACTGGTCTTGAACGCCTGGTCTCAGGTAGTCTGGCTTGTAAGCTTAGGTTTGATGAAAAGTGGACAGTTGTGGAGTAATATGATAGGAGGACAAAAGGGTATGCTCAGCAGGGCACAGCGGCTCATGGCTGTAATACCAGCAATTGGGAGGCTGAGGTAGGAGGATCACTTGAGCCCAGGAGTTCCAGACCAGCCTGGACAACATAGCAAGACACCATCTCTACAAAAAATAAAAATTAGCTGGGCATGGTGGCATGGCCTGTAGTCCCAGCTATTTAGAGACTTAGGTGGGAGGATTGCTTGAGCCTTGGAGATGAAGGTTGCAGTAAGCTGTGACTGCCACTGTACTTTACCATAGGTGACAGAGTGAGAATCTGTTTAAACAAAAAAAGGTAAGATCTAATGATAATAAACTCAGTGAAACCTAGTAAGGCCTGTTTGTTCAGATTCTTTTTCTTTGTGTCTTCAGAAATAAAGATGTTCCTTTCCTCTGGCTACAGGAAGGGTACCTCTTGAATGAGGGTCTTGTGACCTGTTTCAGGGGAGAAGGGTGGGAGAAAGTCAAAGAGTAACCTCCCTAGGTTTTATGACCTGTTTCAGGGGAGAAGGGAGAGGAGAAGGGATGGTGATAGTGACCTTCCTGCTGCTGCTTTCTGAAATGCCATGGTGCCATGTTTTAGGGTAGCATGTTCTGACTCCATCAGAACAAAAGTATAATAAGAATTATGGCCGGGCATGGTGGCTCACGCCTGTAATCCCAGCACTTTGGGAGGCCGAGGCAGGCAGATCACCTGAGGTAAGGATTTCAAGACCAGCCTAGCCAACATGGTGAAACCCCATCTCTGCTGAAAATACAAAAATTAGCTGGGCCTGGTGGCGAGCACCTGTAAGCCTAGCTACTAGGGAGGTTGAGACAGGAGAATTGCTTGAACCCAGGAGAAGGAGGTTGCAGTGAGCTGAGATGGCGCCATTGCACTCCAGACTGGGCGATGAGCAAAATTCTGTCTCAGGGAAAAAAAATAATTATAAGAATAAAGAATAAAATAGATAGACCAATCTAATTCATAAATATTTAAAAATCATAAAAGAATTTTAGCAAACAAAATCCAAAAACACACTGAAAGAATAATATGCTATGTCCAATGGAGTTTAATCTAGGAATAGAAATAGAAATCTTATTTGATATAAGAAAAAATATTAATGTAAGTCATTATCATTCTATATAGGAAATCATGGTTATCTATAAATACTGAAAATGCAAAATTACTTTTTCTCTTTCTTTCCCTCCCTCCCTCCCTCCCTTCCTTCCTTCCTTTCTTCCTTTCTTCCTTCCTTCTTTCCTTTCGTCCATCTTGCTCTGTCACCCAGGCTGGAGTGCAGTAATGTAATTATAGGTCAATGCAGCATGAACTCCTGGGCTCAAGTGATCCTTCTGCCTCAGCCTCCCAAGTAGCTAAGGCTACAGGTACATGCCACCACTCCTGGCTAGAATATCTATAATTAGCTTAGGGTTCCTAGGTATATAATGAAAATAATTAGTGAGGAATATTCTATAAGGTAGTCTTAGAAATAGGAGGAAGAGGCCGGCTACAGTGGCTCATGTCTGTAATCCCAGCACTTTGGGAGGCTGAGGCAGGCAGATCACCTGAGGTTGGGAGTTCTAGACCAGCCTGACCAACATGGAGAAACCCCATCTCTACTAAAAATACAAATAATTAGCCGGACATGGTGGTGTATGCCTGTAATCCTAGCTACTCGGGAGGGTGACACAGGAGAATCACTTGAACTCGGGGGGCGGAGCTTGTAATGAGTTGAGATCATGCCATTGCACTCCAGTCTGGTCAATAAGAATGAAACTCTATCTCAAATTAAAAAATAAGAAGAAGTAGGAGGGAGAGAGAAAAGAGGACGAAGAATAAGAATGAGGAGGAGAAAGAGAAGGAGAGAGAAACAGGAGGAGGAGGAAGAAGAAGAGGAGGAAGAGGAAGGAGAAGAAAGAGGAAGGAGCAGGAGGAAAGATAAGGAAGAGGAAGAAGAAGGAGGAGGGAAGGGAGAGGGGGAGGAGGCGGAAGAAGAAGAAAGAAGAGAAGAAGGTTGAGGTGGCTCATGCCTGTAATCCTATCACTTTGGAAGGCTGAGCACTTGGGAAGATTGCTTAAGCACAGGATTTGGAGACCAGCATGGGCACCATGGTGAGACCTTGTCTGTATGATATGGTTTGGCTGTGTCCCCACCCAAATCTCAACTTGAATTGTATCTCCCAGAATTCTCACATGTTGTGGGAGGGACCAAGGGGGAGGTAATTGAATCATGGGGGCCATTTTTTCCCATGCTATTCTTGTGATAGTGAATAAGTCTCATGAGATTTGATGGGTTTATCAGGGGTTTCTTCCTCATTTTTCTTTTGCCACCGCCATGTAAGAAGAAGTGCCTTTCACCACCATGATTCTGAGGCCTCCCCAGCCATGTGGAACTGTAAGTCCAATTAAACCTCTTTTTCTTCCCAGCCTCGGGTATGTCTCTATCAGCAGTGTTAAAACAGACTAATACACTCTACAAAAAATTTTTAAAAATTAGCTGGACATGGTGGTGTGTACCAGCTACTTGGAAGGCTGAGGTGGGAGGATCACTTAAGTCTAGCAGGTTGAGGCTGCACTGAGCCTTGAATGTGCCACTGGACTCCAGCCTGGGCAACAGAGTGAGACCCTGTCTCAAAAGAAAAAAATATGGAAAAGAAAGATGTGGTGTTTGAAAGTATATTCAAAATTCTTTAACACTCTGTTCAAAAGGTGGAGCCTAATTTTCCTGCTTGTGAATGTGTATTGGACTTGGTGACTCACTTCCAATGAACAGAGTAAGTGAAAAGTGATGGCATGTGACCTATGACTCTAAGTCATAAAAGATAGTGTGGCTTTTTCCTTGCTCTTTCTTAGTTCACTTACTCTGAAGGAAGACCCCCTGCCATCTGAGAACACTCAAGCAGTCTTGTGCAGAGATCCATGTAGTAATGAACTGAGATCTGCTGCAAATAGTCATGTGAATGAACCATCTCAGAGGTAGATCCTCCAGCTCCAGACAAACCTTCACATAATTGAAGCACTAGAAAACAAATTAAGCCAGTCTTGAATTCCTGATTCACAAAAACTATGACATAATGTTTATGGGTTTTTTGTTGTTTTTGTTTGTTTGTTTTTTGAAACAGACTCTCCCTGTGTCACCAGGCTAAAGTGCCGTGGTGTGATCTTGGTTCACTGCAACCTCCACCTCCTGGGTTCAAGTGATTCTCCTGCCTCAGCCTCCTGAGTAGCTGGGATTACAGGTGCCCATTGCCAAGCCCAGCTAATTTTTGTATTTTTAGTAGAGATGGGGTTTTGCCATGTTGGCCAAGCTGGTCTCGAACTCCTGACCTCAGGTGATCCACTTGCCTTAGCCTCCCAAAGTACTGGGATTACAGGTGTGAGCCACTGTGCCCAGCCTTTTAAAATTAATTTATTAGAGAGACAAACTCTCACCATGTTGCCCAGGCTGGTCTTGAACTCCTGGGCTGAAGCAATTCTCCAACCTTGTCCTCCTAAAGTGCTGGGATTACAGGCATGAGCCATCTTGCCCAGCCTAAGGATTTCTAACGTAAAATTTTCAGGTAGAAGGAAAATGAAACCAGATGGAGGGTAAGAGATAGATAAGGAATGGATAACAAAGTGGTAAATATATGAAAGATCTAATGTTTCATTGGATTTAAAAATATACCACAACAATAAGAAGGGCTAAATACATAGATACAATGATGATAATTATATCATCATTATATAATTATTTGATATAATGATGTTCATTCTCCCCAAGTTGATCTATGGACTAAATACAATCCCAATTAAAATACCAGCAGCCTGTACTTCTAGAAACTGATGCTAAGTTTAAAAAAAATTTTTTTTTTGAGACAGAGTCTGGCTCTGTTGCCCAGGCTGGAGTGCAGTGGCATGATCTTGGCTCACTGCAACCTCTGCCTCCCAGGTTCTAGCAATTCTCCTGCCTCAGCCTCCTGAGTACCTGGGACTACAGGCACGTGCAACCACGACCAGCTTATTTTTTGTATTTTTAGTAGAGACCTCTTTCACCATGTTAGCCAGGATGGTCTCGATCTCCTGACCTCGTGATCTGCCTACCTTGGCCTCCCAAAGTGTTGGGATTACAGGCGTGAGCCACCACGCCCGGCCTGATGCTAAAATTTGTGTAAAAAATCAATAGGCCAGAACAACCAAACAATTTTGTAAAAGAAGAGCACATTTGGAGAACGCATACAACCTTATTTTAAGACTTACCTTAGATCTATAGCAGGATTGGCAGATTGGCCCACAGGCTAGCCTGCAGCCTGTTTTTGCAGGGCTTATAAGCTAAAACTGCTTTTTACAGTTTTAAATAGTTGAAAAAGGAAACAAAGAAGTATGTAGCAGGAATTATATGTAGCCCACCCTTTACATTTGCAAACTCATGAGCTACAGTAATAAACACAGTATGGGCTGGGTGTGGTGGCTCATGCCTGAAATCTCACCAAGTTGGGAGGCTGAGGTGGGTGAATCACTTGAGGTCAGGAGTTCGAGATCAGCCTGGCCAACATGGTGAAACCCCATCTCTACTAAAAATACAAAAATTAGCCAGGCGTGGTGGTACACATCTGTGGTCTCAGCTAGTTGGGAGACTGAGGCAGAAGAATTGCTTAAATCTGGGAGGCATAGGTTGCATGAGCTGAGATTGTGCCACTGCACTCCAGCCTGGGCAACAGAGCCAGACTCTGTCTCAAAAACAACAACAGCAACAACAAAAAAACACACATACCACAATATGGTATTAGCAAAAGGATGGACACATGGATCAGTGGAACAGAATACAGAGTCCAGAAATAGACTCACACATATATGTGGTTAATTGATTTTTGACAAAGTTACCAAGGCAATCGAGTGAAAGAATAGTCTTTTCAACAAACTCTGCTGGAGCAATTAGATACTCATATGGGGAAAAAAAAGAAAAAGAAAAAAGAATCTCAACCTATGTGGAGAGAGAATTCTCCACAGGCCTTTCATATATTTGTACTTTTTTTTTTTTTTTTTGAGACAGAGTCTGGCTCTGTTGCCGTGGCTGGAGTATAGTGGTGTGATCTCAGCTCACTGCCACCTCTGCCTCCCAGGTTCAAGTTTTCCTCCTGCCTCAGGCTCCCAAGTGGCTGGGATTATAATTGGGACCTGCCACCATGCCTGCCTCATTTTTGCAGTTTTAGTGAAGACAGGGTTTCACGATGTTGGCCAGGCTGGTCTCAAACTCCTGATCTCAGGTGATCTACCTGCCTCAGCCTCCCAAAATTCTTCGATTACAGGTGTGAGCCACTGTGCCTGGCATTTTTTTTTTTTAGACAAGTTCTTACTTTGTCACCCAGGCTGAAGTGCAATGAATGGCACAATCATTGCTCACCACAGCCTTAACCTCCCAGTCTCAAACAATCCTCCCACCTCAGCTTCCTGAGTAGCTGGGACTACAGGCATGTAACATCACCTGGCTAATTTTTTGTTTTTATTTTTTTGTAGAGACAAGGTCTCACTATGTTGCCCAGGCTGTTCTCAAACTCCTGGACTCAAGTAATCCTCTTACCTCGGCCTCACAAAATGCTGAGATTGGCTGGGCGTGGTGGCTCATGCTCGTAATCCCAGCACTTTGGGAGACCGAGGCAGGTGTATCACCTGAGATCAGGAGTTTCAGACCAGCCTGGCCAACATGGCGAAACCCCGTCTCTACTAAAAATATAAAAATTAGCCAGGCGTGTTGGCATGTGCCTGTAATCCCAGCTACTTGGGAGGCTGAGGCAGGAGAATTGTTTGAACCCAGGAGGCGGAGGTTGCAGTGAGCCAAGATCGCACCATTATATTCCAGCCTGGGCGACAGGAGCGAAACTCCATCTCAATAAAAACCAAAAAACAACAAAGTGCTGAGATTACAGGTGTGAGCCACTGTGCCCAGCCTATTTGCACATCTTAAGAGTTAGACACAAGACACAGGGAAGCACATTGGCTCATGCCTGTAATCCCAACACTTTGGGAGGCTGAGGTAGGAAGTTTGTGTGAGGCCAGAAGTTTGAGACCATCTTGGGCAAAACAGCGAGACCCTGTGTCCATTTTTTAAAAAATACTTTAAAAAAAAGTCAGATACTATCTTTTTAAAGATGTCTGTCCTTGAAACAACCTGGAGACAGTGTCTATCTCCAGAGCAAAGGGCAGGTTTATTTACTGTCCAGATAAAAGTAATTGCTCTGGAGAAAAGGTTGGGCAAATATGCCTGTAGTCCTTTATTAATTATTAATGTTCTTTCAATTTGGGGTTCCTCAGCTGTGATACAAACCCGCTGTGTATACCTCATCTAACTGGGTCCCTTGGCATAGCCCCTGTGGGACTTGGGGAACAAAGGGAACTAGGGCAAACATGAAGCTCACGCTGCTTGTTGTGCTGTGAACAATAAAGATCTTTGTCTCTGTCTCAGGATCTGTATCTTTATCCCGCATCCTTTGAAATTGTGGTACAAATACTTGTTAGGTTGAAAGTAGGAGTAAAATCTTATATCCTCTAGTGTTCTTTTTAAATCACAGCTCACTGTAGCCTTGAACTAGTCTTGAGCAATCCTGCTGCCTCAGCCTCCTGAGTAGCTGGGACTACAGGCAAGTGCCGTTACGCCCAGCTAATTGTAGTTTTTGTAGAGATGGGGTTTCATCATGTTGCCCAGGCTGGTCATGAACTCCTGGGCTCAAGCATTCCTCTTGCCTTGGCCCCTCAAAGTGCTGGGATTATAGGCATGAGCTGTGCATCCGACACCTTTATTGTTTTGCTTTGAACCTAAAACTGCTCCAAAAAAATAAAGTCAGGCTGGGTACGGTGGAAACTCTCTCTACTAAAAATACAAAATTAGCTGGGCCTGGTGGCACATGCCTGTAATCCCAGCTACTCGGGAGGCTGAGGCAGGAGAATTGCTTGAACCCAGGAGATGGAGGTTGTGGTGAGCTGAGATCATGCCACTGGACTCTAGCCTGGGTAACAAGAGCAAAACTCTGTCTCATAAATAAATAAATAATAAATAAATAAGTAAAAATAAAGTCTATTAAACAGCAACAACACCACCACAAAGCAATTATGGGAAGGGTTCATGTTGTGGGAGCAGGTGATGCAGTGTCTGTTACATTATCCTCCATAATTTTTCATATGTTTGAAATATTTCATAAGCAAAAAATTAACTCTAACAACGGGAAAAAAGAAAGGAAAAAAAAGGGGGCAAGAGATCTGAACAGACAGGTCCCCAAAAAGATATACACATGGCCATAAGCACATGAAAGATGCTAAGCATCATTAGTTATTAGGAAAATGCAAATCTAAACAACAATTAGGTATCACTTTGTACCCCCTAGGATGGCTATAATTTAAAAATTTTTTAAGGGAAAATACTAAGTGTTGGCAAGAATGTGGGGAAATTGGAACCCTCACACATTACCAGTAGCACTGTGGAATGGTGCCAACACTGTGGAAAACAGTTTGTTCAAAAAGTTTAACACAGCTGGGCACAGTGGCTCACATTTGTAATCCCAGCACTTTGGGAGGCCGAGGTGGGTGGAACACAAGGTCAGGAGTTCAAGACCAGCTTGGCCAATGTGGTGAAACCTCATCTCTACTAAAAATACAAAAATTAGCTGGGCATGGCGGTGGGCACCTGTAGTCCCAGCTACTTGAGTAGTTGAGGCAGGAGAATCGCTTGAACCCAGGGGGTGAAGGTTGCAGCAAGCTGAGATCATACCACTGCACTCTAGCCTGGGCAACAGAGGGAGACTCCATCTCAAACAAAAACAAAAAACAAAACAAAATAAAAAGTTAAACATAGAGTTACCATATGACCCAGCAATTTATACCCAAGAGAACTGAAAAACACATGTCCACAAAAGAGTTGGTTGTAATGAATGCACATGGCAGCATTATTCATACCAGCCAAAAGTACAATCAACCTAAATATCAGCAATTGATGAATAAGGTGGATTAATATAATGGAATATTATTCAGCCTTAAAAAGTAATACAGTACAAACACATGTATAACATGGATGAACCTTGAAAACATATAAGTGAAAGAAGCCAGTCCCAAAGGTTTCATTTAAATGAAATGTCCAGATGAGGAAATCCATAGAGACAAAAAGTAGTTTAGTTGTTGCCGGGGTGAGGGGAAATGGGAAGTGATTGCTAATGGGAATAGGAAGATAAACATGTTCTATACTTAATTTATATTGATGGTTACAAAAATCCGAAAACACTAATACCATGGATTGCATACTTTAAGTGGGTTAATTTTATGTATTGAAATATTTCAATAAACATTTTAAAAGATGAGGTACGAAAGTTTATCTTGTCTATATTAGTAAGTATATTAGTAAGTATTACGCTCTAAGAAAATCTAAATCGGCTGGGCTTGGTGGCTCACTTTGGGAGGCTGAGGCAGGCGGATCAGAAGGCCAGGAGATCGAGACCATCCTGGGAGGCTGAGATGGTCAGATCACTTGAGGTTAGGAGTTCAAGACCAGCCTGGCCAACGTGGTGAAACCCCATCTCCACTAAAAATTCAAAATTAGCCAGGCGTGGTGGCAGGCGACTGTAGTCCCAGGAGTTTGAGACCAGCCTGGCCAACATGGCAAAACCTCGTCTCTACTAAAAACACAAAATTAGCCAGAAGTGGTGGCATGTGCCTGTAATCTCAGCTCCTCAAGAGGCTGAGGCAGAGAATTGCTTGAACCTGGGAGGCGGAGTTTGCAGTGAGCCAAGATCACGCCACTGCATTCTAGCCTGGGCGTCAGAGTGAGTCTCCTTCTCAAAAAAAAAAAAAAAAAAAATTAGCCGGGCATGGTGGCATACCCCTGTAGTCCCAGCTACTCGGGAGGTTGAGGAAGGAGAATCGCTTGAACCCGAGAGGCGAAGGTTGCAGTGAGCTGAGTTTGCCCCAAAGCACTCCAGCCTGGGCAACAGAGTGAGACTCCGCCTCAAAAAAAAAGGAATGCCTATTTGTGTACTTTTGGGTTTACAACTGTATGCATGTCTGAATGTGTTTGTATGTACATTATGTATATGCATATGCTCCATCATTGTCACAGATATGCTAAATAAGGTAGTTGCTGCATAACCGTTAGCTTTTTCACACCCCATAGGCAGGGTTGGCCGTTCCTATATCTGAGCCAGTCTCTGTACTGTGCAATCAGGTGACCACGAATTTTGCTCAGAGAATCCTCAACAACTTTGAGTTTTTCTAAGTTTGGTCAGCTGCAGGTGGAAGCAGAAATACCTGGGGTCTTGATTCTGAACATTCCATGGTGAGGCTGGGGGAGTCTGTCATTTTAACAAGCCCCTCAGGACATATGATCTGCACTCACTTTTGGGACCTCCAGGACTGTGCACCAATGCCTGATTGCTGACTCTGTCTTTGGTCTCACAGGCCCTGTTGACACTTTTCCTGCCCACATGAGCATGACTATCATGCCTCCCTGTTGTTAGCCATAACGCCATATCCCTGAGCTTGGTGCTGGGTCTTCAGGCTCAGTCTACTCACACTGCCCTGTATTTCCATGCTCTGTTGAGTCTCTGACTTCTGGGACCCCGAGGCGCCAAAAGAAGCTGCAGAAGCAGCAGACAGCACATAATCAGCTCTCCCCACGGGCCCCACTCACAAGACGGGACCTGCACTGGAGCCCTAGATCATGGATCTGTTCCAAGCGGAGCAGATCACTTGAGCTCAGGAGTTTGAGACCAGCCTGGGCAACATGGTGAAACTCTGTCTCTATTTGAAACCAAAGCCAAACTTGCTCATTTCCTCTGTAGACATTCTTTCTGGCTCCTTCCAACATCTTTTGTAAACACAGGTGTCACTGTTCTGGTTAAAATCCTTCAGTGGCTCCCCATTCTTGGGATCTAGCCAGGATCCCTGCCTGGCCTACTGGCCTTGCTGACCTCTGCAACCTCATCTTCTCCATTCTCTCTCTCTCTTTTTTTTAATTCAGTCTCCGTAAATACTGTCAAAAATTGCCAGTGCCGACTATATTGCAAGTTGTCACAGCAGGGTATTGGGAAATGTTTTCAATTAGCAATAATCGCACCTCGGATAAACCTCATTGGCTATGATACTGCCACTGAGCAAAGCTATCTTCTCCATTCTCTACCTGCCCTGGCCCCCAACCCCTCCTACCCCCTGTCTTGCAATTGTCTTACCAGGCCAGGCTCTCTCTTGCTCTGACTGACTACCCTTTACTCAGAAAACTCCTGCTCATTCTTCAGTTCTCCAGGATCACTTCCCTGACCCCAAGACTAGATTGGGTCCCTTGCTTATTTATGGTTGTAGCACGCTGGGCTTCTCTTTAATACTTGTCAACGTTGAAATTCTCTATTTACTTGAGCAATTATGTCACTAATGTCTGCTCCTCCACTCGATGGTAAAGTTCATCCGAGCAGGGCCCCGAGTGTGCTCTCATTGCCTCTGCAGCACCTAGCAGTGTGCCAGGCAGGTATTCACCGGATGGATTACTCGTTCCAGGAAAGAGGGCCCCATCCTGGGTGGGTGTAGAGACCCTGGAAGTCGATCAAAGCAGCTACGCGTGTAAGTCCTCAGAACTGAGGGCATCCTATCCATCTGTGACCCGGGCCGCCTGATGTTGCTCGGGATGAGGCGGTGCTCGGGGAACCCCCAGAGCAAGAAGGACACAGCATAGCTCTAACTGGCATCCAGCTGCCAACTGGAAGGGGGCGCCCAGACTCTGTGCTTAGGGACCTCAGTTCCACCCTCCCCCCTCCGCCCCCGGTTCCCCGCAGGGTCGACCGCGAAGGGCCCTTGCATAGACCCAGGGCAGGCGCCACGGGCTGCGGCAATCTGATGAACCAGAAGCCACTCTGTGCCCCCATAGGCCGCCGCTCCGGGCGAGGGCGCTCCAGGTTGGTCTTATGGAGCAGTCGTGCGCTGACAGGGCCCCTCTGGCCGGCAGGCTGTGGCGCAGTGCTCGTCGGGAAGGCGGCGGGCTATCCGGTCTTCAGCCTTGGCTGGCACCATGGTCGGTGGCGAGGCGGCCGCCGCAGTGGAGGAGCTGGTCTCGGGGGTGCGGCAGGCAGCCGACTTCGCGGAGCAGTTCCGCTCCTACTCAGAGAGCGAGAAGCAATGGAAGGCGCGCATGGAATTCATCCTGCGCCACCTGCCCGACTACCGCGACCCGCCTGACGGCGGTGGCCGCCTGGACCAGCTGCTGTCCCTCTCCATGGTTTGGGCCAACCACCTCTTCCTGGGCTGCAGGTGCGGACCCCTGCCGGCCGGCTAATCCTGTCCCCTGTCTTCCGACCCTCAAGCCCTCTTCCAGGGCTCACACCTGACCGGAATCTCTGCCCCAGACTGAACCCGCGCCCAACCTCTATCCTCATTGGCCGGCCCGAAGGCTGATTCCCACCTAGGAGGCACCTTGGAAAGATCCTTATCCTTGAGCCTCAGTTTTCTCTTTTGGTAAATGGGTGGTTATGATGACTGTAATAATTAAAGAGTGAAGAGCTAAATACATGGCGAGCTAAAAAGTTGCTATTGTTATTTGTATTACTATTATTAGCTCAAACCATTACCTTTGCAGGGTGCATTCCAAGTCCGTTAGCTCCTGTCATTCACATGGCAAACGTGCAGAGACAAAAACGGAGATCCCCATTTTACAGGTGAAAAAGCTTAGGGAGGGAAGTGATATACCTGGGGTCATGCAGCTTCTGGCAAGATTGGTAGATTTTAACCGCTAATGACAGGATGTTATCTGTATCCTGTGGCTTTTTCTCGTCGTTCCACAGCCCACTGGGTCCTAAGTAGGAGCCAGCTTCACCCCTCTGCTTTCCCTCTTACGAAAATGGCCGATGCCTTTTTGGCAAGGTCCCAAAGCCCACTGCATCCTGTCTGCTACACCAAAAGGATAGAGGCCCACTTTTGAAGTGCCTGATAAGGCATTCCCTTCACCCCTCCAAGAAGAAGGTGACAAATCTTGAGGCTCCCTATTAGCTTCATTTTTCCTGAAATTGTGTTGGGAAAATAGGGTGACTTGGCTTGATCTTGGTTTCTATGCCTATTATGGC
Source organism: Cacajao melanocephalus (assembly GCA_963573385.1). Taxonomy (NCBI): domain Eukaryota; kingdom Metazoa; phylum Chordata; class Mammalia; order Primates; family Pitheciidae; genus Cacajao; species Cacajao melanocephalus. Next base: position 200,576 of record CAUYLG010065152.1, on the reverse strand, counting down.
TGCCTGACTCTGATCACTTGGCCCCTCCAGGCCTAAGCTACTTGGTCTTCCTTTACATGTTGGGGTTTATTAGAACAGTATGTAGAGAAGCAATGCCAGAGGTACTCATCCTTTTTTCCTGCCTTCTAGGTTCTCCTTGGAAATCCTGGTTTACAGGATCTATGGCTAGGCAAATGTCAGAGAATTGGGCAAATAAATAATGTTTTTGTTAGACTAACATTCCATGTATTTAAAAAATAAAAATATTTTTGCCCTCATCCTGTATCTGAGAATATGTATTGCTGGATGTACAGTGCCTCTATTCTTGTAAATCTTGAAACATCTGCTCTACTGGCATTCCTAAAGTCCACTTCTGTATCTACAAGCAAGAAGTGTTCACAGGGCCAGGTGTGGTGGCTCACACCTGTAATTCCAGCACTTTGGGAAGCCGAGGGGGGAGGATCACTTGAGGTCAGGAGTCCAGCCTGGCCAACATGGTGAAACCCCATCTCTACTAAAAATACAAAAATTAGCCAGGCGTGTTGGCAGGTGCCTGTAATCCCAGCTACTCGGGAGGCTGAAGCAGGAGAATGGCTTGAACCTGGGAGGCAGAGGTTGCGGTGAGCTGAGATTGCGCCACTGCACTTCAGCGTGGGCAACAGAGCAAGCCTCCATCTCAAAAAACAAAAAACAAAAAAGAAATGTTCACTAACCTTGTGCTGAACATGTATAGGTTTGCCCTGCAGTATCAGATCAGTTCTCCGAAAGTTGATTCTGTGGTTGAGCAACCTGCAATTTCTTGTTAATCCACAGTGACAATCCTTCCAAGGTTTTTACCTTACTACTTTTTATTGTGCAGTTACAATAAAGACCTTTTAGACAAGGTGATGGAAATGGCTGATGGGATTGAAGTGGAAGACCTGCCGCAATTTACTACCAGAAGTGAATTAATGAAAAAGGTAAATTGGATTTCCAAGTGCATGTGATGAAATGGTGTAGAGTTAACAGTCCCTGCTTTGATGACACTATAGAGTATATTGTTTTTGAATGCTCTTGTTTACTACCCCAAAGACCTATACCCTTTCAATTTTATTTCCCCATAATTGGTATAAGACTTTTCATAACTAGTTAACAACTCATTGTGATAAGTTATGCATTGTTGATGAGGTGACACATAAACTTAGCCTCTTCCAGTTGTTTAGGAACATTATTTTGAGATTTTTGCTTGATGTTTAAAAAAATGTTGGCTAGAATACTGAAGTTTCTTACTTGTTAAAAAATCTTGTTGGTAATAGAGTGACTAACTCATCCTTACCCAGGTGTGAGTGTTGAGCTGACTTGTTTGGCTTCTCTGATTTGCTGATATCAATGTGGCTGGAGCAATGTCAATACCATAGCTGTTCTCTATCCTGTGGGGTCTGATCTCAGGCGATGGACTTTTTACAGTGAGTCTTGCCTGGAGTCTTGAATCTGGACCCTGGAGCTGGGACTATAGAGAGTGTGGCACAAAGAACCTCTGAGTATGGGACTGGGCATCCCGGCTATTGATACTTTTCAGAATCACCCCCAATACGTGCTTATTTCACATTTGTCTGCTCAGACAGCAGAATTAATTGCTTGCTTATCTTCCAGAGTTCCTTTGGCATTTTATCCAGGCTTTTAAAGCAGTTGTGACCTTGAGGGACGAGATGGTGTCTAAAGTTTTATTTAGTCTTTAGAATGCCCAAATCTAGTATAGTTACATCCCAGAGAAGGTACTCAGAAACTAGAGAAAATCGACTGAAGCAATAGAGTAAAAAGCTGCTGGCCCCTTTTCAGTTCTGCCCTTAGAGACATAGGTAAGCTCCTTTCTCCATATTTAGGTCTTGTTTGGGAGGTGGGGCACATATAGAGGTCTTCTTCCATATGGGTGGTCAAGGAACTAATCAAATCCTCAGTTGCTCAGAAAGTATTTCAGCCCCAAATAGCACATCTGACTTGATTTTTCAGGATGGTTTGTTTTTCTTAAAAAAGTATTCTTCTAGTTTTAATCTGAACCCGGGGACAAGCTTCAGGTTGGTTTTCGAGATGCTATTATGTTTTTAAAATCAGCTGTTAACACAGTACTCCTGAAAAATAAGTAAAATCAGCTGTTAAAATGGGGTTACTGTTTTTGGCCAGGGAGCAATGTGAATTGGGAGTTCGTGGCTTTTTGGATCTTCTCATGTAATACTTAAAAAAAATAACTGAACAGTCCTTGGGTGTCCTAGTGAGGTTCTTGGGGCCCAGCCAGGGAGAGGCTAGATAGTTTCTGGCTACTGGAGTATACCTCATGGAGCAGGAGCAGAGGTAGGCAGGGAATGGGGTAAGCCTTTATTTTTAGTTTATTTTTTAGACAAAATCTCACTTTGTCGCCTAGGCTGGAGTATAATGGCACGATCTCGGCTCACTGCTCCCTCTGCCTCCCAGGTTCAAGCGATTCTCCTGTCTCAGCCTTCCTAGTAGCTGGGATTACAGCTGTATACCACCACACCCAGCTAATTTTTGTATTTTTAGTAGAGACGGGGTTTTGCCATGTTGTCCAGCTGGTCTTGAACTCCTGTCCTCAAGTAATCTGCCCACCTCAGCCTCCCAAATTGCTAGGATTACAGGCGTGAGCCACTGTACCCAGCTGAGCCTTTATTTTTTAACTGCTCGTGGTAGATTCTTTCCTTGCTTTTTGTTCCTAAGGGGTTTTCTGATTTTCTTACATTGGTTCTACATTGTACTTCTCTGTCTTGTATGTTTTCTGAAAGGTAGCTGAACTCTTTCCAGTCATGCTGGGTATAAGAGATGAGAACACTTAATGACATTTGGTCTGCAGACCCCAATAGGAGACTAAGGAGGTTTGGCACATCCCAAACATTATTGTAGACCAGTGTGAAGAGTGTGCGTGTGTGTGTGTGTGTGTGTGTGTGTGTGTGTGTTAGGAAGGGTCTTTCTGAAACATCCTAAAGGGGTCTTATATCTCAAAAATGTACACAGCCCTTGCCCTGGGATGTTCATTTTTGACACTGTCACTGCACAGTGTGAGCCTACAGAGAAGAGTCCTCAGGCATGAAATTACCGTCTTGAAACCAGTGCCGCCATCTTACTCACCATTAGCAGTTAGCTACATGGAAGAACCATATATAGAGGCCATACTTCTACAGCATATTTGAATCGTGTGTTGCAACTTCCTTCAAATAAAACTTATGTTTAAGTAACTAGGTTTAACTTTAGTCTGTTGATGCCACCGTAAGTGAAATTCGGCTGATCCTGAAAGGTGAGATACTTAGAGGGTGCATAGAGTTTTGCCAGTTTTGTTTTGAGACAGACTAACTGCAGCCATGACCTCCCAGGCTCAAGTGATCCTTGCACCTCAGCCTCCCTAGTAGCTGGGACTACAGGCCTGTGCCACCACGCTTGGCTAATTATTGTAGAGACCGTGTTTCACTGTGTTCCCCAGGCTGGTCTCAAACTCCTGGGCTCAAATGATCCACCCGCCTTGGCCTCCCAAAGTGCTGCAATTACAGGCATGACTCACTGTGCCATGGTGAGTCTTTTAAGACTCCTCTAAATAAGCCAATTCTGAGAACAAGTCATCTGAGCTATGTACCATGATCAATTTGTGTGGTATTGAAGGCTGTCTCCTTTCCATTGAAGGTCACTGGAAAGACAGCCATGAGGACTTCGCAGCAGTTTTGTCCTTTGCCTGCAGTTTTTGCACACATGATAGAGGAGGTTGATAAACATTAGGCAACATTGCCAGCCCACAGACAGACTCCTGATGTCAAGCCATACACCTGAAAACATCTGTTGTTGCTCTGCCCAGAATTGATCTTTAGCTCTAAAATTAAAGTTTAGTTGGGTTTTAAAGCTAGCTACCAAATAGAAATAAATCGCCTGGCATTGTTGGTATCTCAGGACAGACAGCAATGACTTGGAGACATAAGCTCTTTAAGATTTTTTTTTTTTTTTTGAGATGGAGTTTCACTCTTGTTGCCTAGGCTGGAGGGCAATGGTGCAGTCTTGCCTCATTGCAAGATTCACTCCTGGGTTCAAGTGATTCTTCTGCCTCAGCCTCCAAGTAGCTGTTATTACAGGCATGTGCCACCATACCTGACTAATTTTGTATTTTTAGTAGAGATGGGGGTTCACCATGTTGGTCAGACTGGGTCTTGAACTCCTGACCTCAGGTGATCCGCCCACCTTCAGCCTCCCAAAGTGCTGGGATTACAGGTGTGAGCCACTGCGCCCAGCCACTCTTTAAGATTTTAAAAATACTTTATGGCTATTCTGCAGCTTTGAGGCAAGTACATCTCTGCAATCTGTCCAGCTCTTTTTTTAAGTCTGAGAAAAGAAGTGAGCATTGGTTTCTGACAGGTGGGATTTGTTGGACAGTTGCAGTATATGATTTTTTTTCTTGTGAAAGAGGAGGATTCAAAAACACATATATTGAGTAAACAATCTTGATTAACTGCCATCCTAGGCTCCTGCTAGCAGCCTTTGTGGTTGCTCAGCTTACCTATCAATGAGCGATAATTAACAAACAGCAGCAGCTGACTCAGGAAGAGTGTCACTGCTATGATTGTCAAAGTTAATATTTCCAAGGAATGTCTTAACCAAGAAGAAAGAGGAGTGATTGACTGGGAAGCTACCATTATTGACTCAGAGAAAGAAGCTGTCAACATAATTACTTGGTCCGTTTTTTTCTGAGACCATTTTTATCTCAAGAGGGAAAATGGCAGTATGAAAAGTGACTGAAATTTGAAAGGCCAGGTGCAGTGGCTCATACCTGTAATCCCAGCACTTTGTAAGGCTGAGGTGGGCAGATCACTTGAGGCCAAGAGTTCGAGACCAGCCTGGCTAAATGGCAAAACCTTGCCTACTAAAAATAAAAAAATTAGGTGGATGTGGTGATATGTGCCTGTAGTTCCAGCTACTCTTGAGGCTGAGGCAGGAGGATTGCTTGAGCTTGGAAGGAGGAGGTTGCAGTGAGCTAACATCACTGTGCTCCAGCCTGGGCGACAGAGTAAGACTCTGTCTCACACACACAAAAAAGAAATTTGAAGGAAAAGTTAGAAAAACAAGTGTGCCTGCATTTCAAGAAGTTATCTTTTATGCATTGTGTCATCTTGGTAAGCTCTGAGGTACTAGAACTGCTGCTCCCTTGGTGGAAGCACTTGTGACTGTGATTCTAAGATGGTGCAAATGTTGGTGAGTATTAAAAAAAATCAGCCTGGCCCTGTGGCTCCGCCTGTAATCCCAGCACTTTGGGAAGCGGAGGTAGGAGGATTGCTTGAGCCCAGGAATTCCAGACCAACCTGGGCAGCATAGTGAGACTTTTGTCTCCACAAAAAATAAAAACTAGCTGGGCATGGTGGCACATGCCTGTGGTCCCAGCTACTGGAGAGGCTGAGGTGGGAGGATCACTTGAGCCTGGGAGGTTGAGGCTGCAGTGAGCCATGATCGCACCACTGCACTTCAGCTTGGGTGACAGAGTGAGACCCTGTCTCAAAGAAAAGTTAAAAAAAAAAATCAGCCTGTCAGATTAGTTAAATCAGAGGTTTTGTTGTACCCCAAGTAAACGCTTATTGGAGCTACCTGTCTTTTACTCTTTATCCACTAGAAATAGAAGCCAGAAAAGGTGTGTCTGATCCTGCAGACCAGTCTTGTCTGGAGCTCATGAGTCAGTAGTGGATCACCTGCAAACACCTGTAGAAAAGACGATATCACAGCAGCCCAGACCAGCAGCAGCTGTGTGCTGCCATAGCCTTGATCTGTCCTATCATTTAAGAGATTGCTTAGGGGATTTTTTCTCTTTGGACTTAAGGTGGTTTCTTCAGGTAATACTGCATTCTCCTAAATGGAGAAAGTCTTATAATTTGCTTTTGCTGAGGAATTTTGTTTTTTCATCTCAAAAAGACTGGGGCCAGGGGTGGTGGCCCACGCCTGTAATAGCAACACTTTGGGAGGCCGAGGTGGGTGAAACTGTGAGGCCAGGAGTTCAAGACCAGCCTGGCCAAGATGGTGAAACTCTATCTCTACTAAAAACTACAAAAATTAGCTGGGGACAGTGGCAGGGTCCTGTAATCCCAGCTACTTGGGAGGCTGAGGCAGGAAAATCAGTTGAACCTGGGCAGCAGAGGTTGCAGTGAGCCGAGATTGTGCCACTGCACTCCAGCCTCGGCGACAGAGAGAGATGCCGTCTCAAAAAAGAAAAAAAAAAGACTGGCCTAACTAGGAAATAGGTCATACCTTGAAATCTCTGATTACTAAAAAGACTCTCACATTGATTCACTTGCATTGCTAAATGTTAAGGAAATTCATTCAATACAAGGTGACAGCCAAAGTGATTTCTTCACACCCTGCTTAAAAGTTGTCTAAAGCCAAGTTTAAATTTACCAAAGGTGCTAGAGAGTACCCAGAAAGAATAGCTCTGCTTCATTTCACCACTATTTGAAGACATGCTTTTACAGTTTCTAATAGTGTGAAATCCAGAAATATATAACCTTCACATCTAAATATCCTGACTCAATGTGAAATGTTGTGAATTACTACCTGAATCTGACTGCTTTTAATTTAGAACAATAAGTGTTTGTGTGACTCTGCTTTTAGACTCTTTCACTGCAAAGCATGCCAGGAAAAGTTGTATTTTAAGCATTTCCATTATCACTTTAAATTGTGAATATTTATAGATTGCAAGTGACAAGACAGGAAAATCAAGTTCTGGCTTCCAAATGGATGGTGTGGTCAATGTTTTGCTGAATTTTCTGTATGTTGTAAAATATTAATAATTTCTGAGTATACTTACTGTCTGGATAGTACATAAATATTACATCACTGCCATATTTTAATTTATGAAGATGAATTTGATTCACTGGACTACATGGTTATATAACCTCTTTTCTTTTTTTCCCAGCATCAAAGCTAAGCCAGAAGATTTATCACATTTCCATCATCAGCTACAGGATTAGAAAGGAGGCTGGGATGAATGTGACATAGACCACAGCAGCTCTCTTAAGACTCCTGGTATTACCAACATAAAGAGGGAGGTGGAATGAGAAGGACTCTGTCTAGATTGGCTTTTTAACATTCTCATTTTTCCAGTAGTTATCACTGTAAAAGTATGCATGGATATTTATGTATTTATAAATCATGCACTCTAAGATGAGTTCATCAGCATTGTAAAAGCCCTCTTTTCTATTTCCAGTTTTGGTTTTTTTTTTTCTTACCGACAAGGTCTCACTTTGTTGCCCTGGCAGGAATACAAAGGTGTAGTATTGGCTCATTGCAGCCTCGAACTCCTGGGCTCCTATTTTCAGTTTTTTCTTTTTCTTTTTCTTTTTTTTTTTTTTTTTTGAGATGGAGTCTTGCTCTGTCACCCAGGCTGGAGTGCAGTGGTGCGATAGGTTTTAAGTTTTTAAATGTCAGAATTTTTGTTTAAAATGCCTTTTGGGGCTGGGCGCAGTGGCTTACGCTTGTAATAATCCCAGCACTTTGGGAGGCTGAGGTAGGCAGATCACCTGAAGTCAGGAGTTTGAGGTAAACTGACAGCCAGCCTGGCCAACATGGTAAAATCCCATCTCTACTAAAAATACAAAAAAAAAAAAAAAAAAAAAAAATTAGCTGGGCCCGGTGGTGGCCGTCTGCAATCCCAGCTACCTGGGAGGCTGAGGCAGGAGAATTGCTTGAACCTGGGAGGTGGAGGTTGCAGTGAGCCGAGATCGCACCATTGCACTCCATCCTGGGCGACAAAAGTGAAACATTGTCTCAAAGAAAGAAAAGTAATAAAATGCCTTTTTGTGGTTGATGTAATAATGGCAGGTAATGAATTTTATAGTTTGGATTTTTCAGCAATGTACCTTTAAGTGTGATTCTGTTTTGTGGCCTTTTTCTTCCCCCACCAAGGCAAATCAGATCCTTTAATTCCTTATTTCCACCTGAAATTTATACCATACCTATATCCAACTACCATATATACTTATTTTTTTTTAAGAAATGAGAATCAAGTTATAGACTTGAAGTACCCACCAGCTCTTGGAAAGAGACAGCCTACCAAAAAACATCTGGCCTTAGTTTAAAATGCATTGACACAGGAGTCCAGGGTTTTGTCCTGTCAGCCAGTTGATTTGTAAATTCTGTGTCTCCCAGGCTGCTATTCTGAAGGAAGCCTGAGGCTTGGGTCTTCTAGACTTGAGGAACCACCTTGCATATAGCCTCTTAAGAAATACTTGTTGCAGGCTGGGCATGGTGGCTCACACCTGTAATCCCAGCACTTTGGGAGGCTGAGGCAGGTGGATCACCTGAGGTCAGGAGTTCGAGACCAGCCTGGCCAACATGGTGAAATCCTGTTTCTAGTAAAAATACAAAAATTAGCCAGGCGTGGTGGCAGGTGCCTGTAATCCCAGCTACTTGGGAGGCTGAGGCAGGAGAATCATTTGAACCAGGGACGGGGAGGTTGCAGTGAGCTGAGATCACACCATTGCACTCCAGCCTGGGCAACAAGAGTGAGACTTCTTCTAAAAAAAAAAAAAAAAAGAAAAAGAAAAAAAAACCAAACTTGTTGCAGTCCTGCTTTGCTCTGAAATTTTGGTGTTAATATTCCTCAACTAAGTGTCTGTTCTGTACTCCCTCTCTTCTCCTCTTTCTTGTTTAGTCTCTGCCATTAAGTAGATAGGTCTAGGCATAAATACTGGGAAAGGGCTTCATTTGGGGGGCAGTAGTGTAAGTTTATCACAGGCAGGGTCACTCAACAGTGGTAGGCACTGTGGTTGGTACTAGTGATAGTGGCAAATAAGACATTGGACCCTGCCTTAATCTACTGGTGAATGCAGGTAATTAACAACCAGAGGTGCTGAAAACAAGAGCTTGTTGGAGGAGTATGGTGTCTGGGGACAGAGAAGTGGGACAAGACTCTTGCCCACTGCTCGAGATGAAGGCCAGGCAACACAGCTTGGATGGGCCACATCTTTGTGAGGCTTCTAGCTGCAGTGTCCCTAGTGACCATGAAGGGTGGACTGAGTGAAGAAGTCAGGATCTAGGATCTATAATCTGAAGACAAGCCAATTCTCTCCTGATCCTTACCTGGAAAATGGAGATCGCAGAAATACCTACCACAGAGAGCTAGGGAAGGGTTAGGTAGTAAATGTTAGAGGACTAAGCACAGTGCTTGTGAGCCTCTTCCTCTCCTCAAATGTAGCCTAGATTTTTTTTTCAGATGGAGTCTCACTCTGTCACCCAGGCTGGAGTGCAATGATGCAATCCTGGCTCACTGCAACCTCCACCTCCCAGGTTCAAGTGATTCTCCTGCCTCAGCCTCACAAGTAGCTGAGACTACAGGTGCCTGCCATTACGCCCAGCTAATTTTTTGTATTTTTTAGTAGAGACAGGGTTTCAGAACCATGTTGGCCAGGCTGGTCTCGAACTCCTGACCTTGTGATTCACCTGCCTCGGCCTCTCAAAGTGCTGGGATTACAAGCGTGAGCCACCGCTCCTGGCCTGCTTTTTTCTATTCTGATTATTTGTACAAATTTGGGAGGCCTAAAAAAATTAAATCATGGCCAGGCGCGGTGGCTGCCACCTGTAATCCCTGCACTTTGGGAGTCCGAAGCGAGTGGATCATGAGGTCGGGAGTTTAAGACCAACTTGACCAACGTGGCGAAACCCCGTCTCTACTGAAAATACAAAAATTAGCCGGGCGTGGTGATGGGTGCCTGTAATCCTAGTTACTCGGGAGGCCGAGACAGGAGAATCACTTGAACCCAGGAGGCAGAGGTTGCAGTGAGCTGAGATTGTACTATTGCACTCCAGCCTGGGTGACAAGGGCAAGACTCCATCTCAAAAAAAAAAAAAAATTAAATTACAAAATGGGTAAAAGTCAGTGTGACTATTCACTTTGAAAATGCATTTTCCTACAGTCTGAGTAGGAAGCTATGAAAAAAGAGAAGAAAACATATTTTTCATAGGTTTCTCATCATGAATTCCATTTCTTTATATGATACAATGCCCTGATAATAATAGCCTTTCAGTAATGCATCAATTGCATAAAGCAAGTTTAAATTGTGGAGTGGTTTCCCCTCAATTGCTTTTATTTTTGTTTTTTTCAGAGCTAGGGTCTCTCACTCTATCACCCAGGCTGGAGTGCAGTGGCGCAATCATAGCTCACTGCAGCCTCAAACTCCTGGCCTCAAGCTATCCTCCTGCCTCAGCCTCCCAAAGTGCTAACAATACAGGCAGGAGCTACTAAGCCTGGCCTCCTTTAGTTTGTTTTTGAAGATTTCTCTAGTTAATTACAATCAAGTTTTATTTAAATTTTCTAATAAGTTTTCTCTGATTGTTTCTTCACTTAAACTGCCTGTTTTTCTTCTCATCTTTTACAACCTCTGTGGCTATCTCACATTTAAAATTAACCAATATTTTAGCATTTCATCTTTTATGTATTTCTGGAATAGAAAGTGGCAAAGAAATCTAAATATCTACATTTCAGCAATACTTGTGGTATAGGTAAAATGGCCCACGGTTAGCCTTGAAACAGGACCTTATATCACATAGAAGTTCATATACAGAGTCTTACTGAAGACTTGGAGTGAAGATAGAGTGAGAACATAGGAAGGGACAAGTAGTAAATACGAGAACTTTTTTTTTTGGTAAGGATTTTTAAAATGTATATTTTTTGAAAATATTTTGAAAGTAATTAAGATCCCTGATTGGAAGGGGGAAAAAAATCAACACAATGAAATTTAGGAACAGAAATGCAAGAGCAGCTGCTGCATCCAGCCCCTTCCACCCGAGGGGTGCAGCCGGGAGATGCTCATTTTATGATCCCAGAGAACTTTTTTTTTTTAAATCCAAACTACAACTAGAAAACTGCTTTCTGAAAGATTCCTTAGAGTCTATGGCCCACCTGATCAATCCTCTGCCTTTTCAGAGGTAAGGATTCTGCCTGAACTCAGGATCCATTTGGATCAGTGGCCTACGTATAGACACTAAGAGGAATCACGTTAACCGTCACTGCCCATCCTCTGATGCTTTGCAGTCTGTAATTAAATACTATCCCATCTAAAATATGAGAATTGTGTTACCCTAAATGTCAGATAATTTGGTGTTTCCCAGTTCTCCAGCTCTAAAGAATCTCTCCTGGGTATCCCCTTCTGTCTGGAAGGAGACTGTCAGCTTCTGGTATCTGAGACCTGTGTGCCCTATAACATCTAGTTGTGGCTGTTATTCTTGACTAGTTTAGGGATGCCTTTCTGTAGGAATAAGAGTAAACACAGATTTTCAGAGGCAAGAGTTTTAGAACTTTAATATTAAAGACTTTTGGTCATATGGAAACTTCATTCAACAAATATTGAGTGCACACATAAAAAAAATCTCTACTGTCATTGGGTATGTGTATCTGTGTGTGTGTGTGTGTGTGTGCATATATATATATATATATGCACACACACATTGTCATTGTGTGCACACACACACACAGATACACATACCCAATAACAGTAGAGTAAGTTTATCACAGACAGGGTCACTCAACAGTGGTAGGCACTGTGGTTGGTACTAGTGATAGTGGCAAATAAGACATGGGACCCTGCCTTGATCTACTGGTGAATGCAGGTGTATATATGCGCAATGAAAAGCCAGGCAAGATTATTCCTTCCCCAAAGTTCACTCTGCTTGTTTTTTTTTTTTTAATTTAGGGACAAGGCCTTGCTATGTCGCCCAGGCTAGAGTACAGTGACTGTTCACAGGTGCAGTCACAGTGCACTACAGCCTTGATCTCTGGGCCTCAAGCCATCTTCCTACCTCAGCCTCTGGAGTAGCTTGGATTACAGATGCATGTGTGCACAGCTCCCTCTGCCTTTTCTATTTTTGGGACTCCTAGAGCTAGGTGGTGGTGGTGTTGGCTACCCTTCTCATTTTGGTTTGGAAGGTTTTCACAATGACTGCAATAGGGTCAGAGTCCTCTGCATGTGGTCCTGTCAGTGATGAATGTGGGCCTGAAGCCCTGCTCATCAACACACACTGGACCAGATGAGGAGGTGGGGTAAAAAGACTACCATCTGAGGCCAGGCATGGCAGCTCCCTCCTGTAATCTGAGCACTTTGGGAGGCTGAGGCGGGTGGATCACAAGGTCAGGAGTTCGAGACCAGCCTGACCAACATGGTGAAACCCCAGCTCTATTAAAAATACAAAAATTAGCTGTGTGTGGGTGGTGCACGCCTGTAATCCCAGCTACTCAGGAGGCTGAGGCAGGAGAATCACTTGAATCTGGGAGGTGGAGGTTGTGATGGGCCAAGATTGCACCATTGCACTCTAGCCAGGGCACCAGAGCGAGACTCTGTATCACCAAAAAAAAAAAAAAAAAAAAAAAGACTCTTACCTGAACAGATTTCCTTGGAAATCAAAGAAGAGAAAATAAGGCTGGGTGCAGGGGCTCCATGCCTGTAACCCCAGCACTTTGGGAGGCTGAGGTGGGAGGATCATTTGAGGCCAGGAGTTTAAGACCAGCCTAGGTAACATAGTAAGACTCCATCTCTACAGTTTTAAAAATAGTTTTGTAAACGTTTAAAAAAAATAAGCATGGTGGTGCACACCTATATGTAGTACTAGCTACTGGGAGGCTGAGGTGGGAGGATTGCTTGAGGCCAGGAGGTTGAGAGAGCAGTGAGCCATGACAGAGGTGCTGCACACCAGCCTGGCCAATGAGTGAGACTTTGTCTCAAAAAAGAAAGGTGGGGAGAGGAAAAAAAATTGAGTGACATTGACACTATTGCTTAAACTAGACCTGGGTGTCTGAGCAAGAGCTTTTTTCCTTGACATTGTATCAGACAGGGACACCTCTTTAGAATATAAAACAGTTGGTCCTAACCCAAGTCCTTTCCCAGCCTCACAGGCTAATGAACCAGTGAACCAAAAGTATCCTTGAGTGTGGCCCCTCCAACCTCATTTGCCTTGGAGAATGTTGCTGTTAGGGGTCTCGGCAGGCCTTGGTCCTCACTTAATAAGAGAGGCAATGAACAGTAAAGAGGTCAACCTTGAGCTGTGTGGGCCTGGTGACTGAAGCTCTTGCTTTGCTGTGAAAGTTGGCAACCAAAATCTCATCCTTCTAGGGCTGCATTTTCCATTCCTTCTGACACTTTCTCATAGTAAGAATGTTGAATTTTCCCTAATAGGTGTGAGCTGGTAGATATTCCTTCATATTGAGGGTTACTTTACCTCAGTGTAGGCATTTGCAAAGTGGGGATGATTTTTACTTCAAACTTCATTGGAGGATTCGGTGGAAAAATGAGTCTATGAGCACCTGGCACTTAGGCTCTCACTGCTTCATTCCTGCCCTAGCTTCCCTCTAAGCCCGAGGAGGGAAGATAGGAAAGCTTTTCAACTAACTTAGATTTACAAAAAACAGGTGCCCACAATCATCCCAGGCAACCAACCAGACTCCATCAGAGGGCTGCAAAAGGGTGGACCTTTTCGGTTTAATTTGTGGTGCAGAGCCCAACATGTAACCTGGCACCCATTAGATCCTAAGTAAATGTGGTTGACTGATGAGTGGTGGCAGGCACTGAGCAATGCAGCATCAACTGAAATGCCAGGCTGTTCTGGAGGGGGAAGTAGCAAAACCTCCAGGGGAAAGGGTTACCAGGTGGCAAACCTTGGCCAAAACTCAAGTCACCACTGCACCCTGCCCTGACACAACCGTGCTTCAATACTAGGTGCCTTGTAACTAACCCCTGTACCGCTGGATCTAGGAGGTCTGGAGCTTGTGCAGCCTCTGGGTATGCACCTTTCATTGTGAGCATAGCCTTTGCTCCAGCGCTTGCTATGTGGCAAAAGCCTTGTCCTGGAGGTTTTTTTTTTGAGACAGAGTCTTGCTCTGTTGCCCAGCCTGGAGTGCCGTGGCATGATCTTGGCTTACTGCAACCTGTGCCTCACAGGTTTAAGCAATTCTTCTACCTCAGACTCCTGAGTAGCTGGGATTACAGGTGCACACCACCACACCCGGTTAGTTATTTTTTATTTTTAGTAAAGACAGGGTTTCACCATATTGGTTAGGCTGGTCTCAAACTCCTGACCTTGTGATCCACCTGCCTCGGCCTCCCAAAGAGTTGGGATTTCAGGTGTGAGCCACCACGCCTGCCCACGAGTTTTTTTTTTGACAGAGCTTTGCCCTTGTTGCCCAGGCTGGAGTGCAGTGGCACGATCTTGGCTCACTGCAACCTCTGCCTCCCAGGTTCAAGTGATTCTCCTGCCTCAGCCTCCTGAGTGGCTGGAACTACAGGCACGTGCCACCATGCCCAGCTAATTTTTGTATTTTTAGTAGAAACAGGGTTTCATTATGTTGGCCAGGCTGAGGTCGAACTCCTGACCTCAGGTGATCCACCCACCTCAGCCTCCCAAGGTGCAGGGATTACAGGCGTGAGCCACTGCGCCCAGCCTGTCCTGGAGTTTTGTCCTATAAACTGACTGGATTCCTTATCACTCTGGCTGTGAATTTTGGGCCCCAGCGTACTACAGAACCCATTTCCCCTTAAACCAGCTGTTTTCAACATCTCAGGTGGTAAGACTATGACTCAGATTCCTTCTTTTTGTATTCACCAAATTATCTTTGATGATGATTTTCATCAAAAAACAGAACTGCTATTTAAGATGGGAGTGGTGGCCTATGCCTGTAATCCTAGCTACTTGGGAGGCTGAAGCACGAGGATTGCTTGAGCCCAGCAGTTTGAGTCCAGCCTGGTCAACCTATGAGACCCTGTCTCTAAAAAATAAATAAATAAAATTAGCTGAGGTGGCATGTGCCTGTAGTCCCAACCACTTAGGAGGCTGAGGTTGGAACTGCTTGAGCCTAAGGGTTCCAGGCTGTAGTGAGCTGTGATCATGCCACTGCATTCCAGACTGGGTGAGAAAACGAGACCCATTTAAAATATTCCCAGAAGCATCAGAGCTTGGACCCCAGAGGTCCTGTTATTTTACAGGACTCCTGCCCACAGCCTGTGCATGCATGGCCAGAAGCTATCCGGAAACCAGTTCCCAATCTTGGGCTTTAATTCCAGTCTTCAGTACTTATATTCTTTTTTTTTTTTTTTTTTTTTTTTTTTTTGAGACAGAGTTTTGCTCTTGTTGCCCATGCTGGAGTGCAGTGGCGCGATCTTGGCTCACTGCAACCTTCACCTCCTGGGTTCAAGCGATTCTCCTGCCACAGCCTCCCAAGTAGCTGGGACTATAGGCATGTGCCACCACGTCCAGCTAGTTTTTGTATTTTTAGTAGAGACAGGGGTTTACCATATTGGCCAGGCTGGTCTCGAACTCCTGACCTTGTGATCTGCCCACCTTGGCCTCCTGAAGTGCTAGGATTACAGGCGTGAGCCACCGTGCCTGGCCTTATGTTGTTGTTCTTACAGCCTAATCCCTGACTTGGTTTTGAGGGGAAGCCATAGTGATTGTTGTCTATTCTCAAGCTGCCCTGTGCAATAGAAGACCCAGCCCCAGTCAAAGAACCAATGTAGCAAGACCCTATCTTTACAAAAAAAAAACAAACAAAAACAGAACTGCGTAAGCACTAATAAAAGCCAGAGATAGGAACTTTTTCCTACAGATCGAGTTTATCAAACTCACTACCTCTAGGCCCCAGTATCGCCTTAGCTGGCTTGCAGAAGGTTGTCTTTATTCTAAAAGCAACTTTCCAGCTGATGTTCCAGGGAGTTTCCACCTCAAACCACAGCCTTGTGGCCCATGCAGGAATACTCCTATGACAAAAATCTCTGCTGCACAGCAAGGTTACCAGTTTAGTTTTTCTCTGGAGTGCTATTTCACACCTGTAGCTGAAACTAGTAACATGGGCTGAAGTCTCTGGGTTTCACCCTGTTCTCTGTACCAAAGTGCTGGGATTACAGGCGTGAGCCACCGTGCCCAGCCTACAAGTATTTCTTAAGAGGCTATGGTCATTAGGCCAAGCAAAAGCATCTTTTTCTATAGGAAGGGGAAAATATCCCTAAGATTTAAAATGAGGTAGCAGCTAAGCAACTTCCTGTTCTGTTTTCTTTGTACTAGCATCAACATAAAAAGGTAAAATTTCCAACTCAGTCTTATTCCAACTGGGTGCGGTAGCTCGCCTGTAATACCAGCACTTTGAGAGGCCGAGGCGGGTGGATCATGAGGTCAAGATTTCGAGACCGGCCTGCCCAAGATGGTGAAACCCCGTCTCTACTGCAAATACAAAAATTAGCTGGGCATGGTGGCGGGTGCCTATAATCCCAGCTACTTGGGAGGCTGAGCCAGGAGAATCACTTGAACCCAGGAGGCAGAAGTTGCAGAGTCAAAATCGTGCCACTGCACCCTAGCCTGGGCAACAGAGCAAAACTCTGTCTCCAAAAAAATAAATAAATAACGAAAAACAAACTTATACGACTTTATACAGGGACCAAAGACCTTCAAATCTTTATGTTTGACATTCTCTTTTTTCTGGTGGGTTATGGTATTAGCAGAAGATCTTTGTAAAGGGGGAAAGGAAGAGGGCACTATATCCCTTGGGCTTCAGAAATAAAGCGGCATAACCAACCCTTTGCTCTTTTTTTTTGTTGTTGAGATGGAGTCTCGCGTTGTCACCCAGGCTAGAGTGTAATGGCATGATCTCAGCTCACTGCAACCTCCGCCTCCCAGGTTCAAGCAATTCTCCTGCCTCAGCCTCCCGAGTAGCTGGGACTACAGGTGCCCACCA
The DNA here is from genome assembly GCA_963573385.1 of Cacajao melanocephalus. Taxonomy (NCBI): domain Eukaryota; kingdom Metazoa; phylum Chordata; class Mammalia; order Primates; family Pitheciidae; genus Cacajao; species Cacajao melanocephalus. The sequence goes on along the minus strand of CAUYLG010065152.1, from coordinate 183,880 downwards.
CCATGCCTAATTTTTAATTTTAGTAGAGACAGGCTTTTGCCACGTTGGCCAGGCTGGTCTTGAACTCCTGACCTCAGGTGATCCACCCGCCTTGGCCTCCCAAAGTGTTGGGATTACAGGCATGAGCCACCACCCCCAGTCCCCTTTGCTCTTAAGAGGTCTGCCTCAAGTGCTTTTATGTTTGCATTTTGGCAGTCTTAATGACACAGTAGAGAACAACTCCTGCATTCCAGAAAAATGACTAGAGGGGAAATTTTCAGAGACAGGCTTTGATTCCCATTACAGGAGTTCCCAGCCCAGTGGTACTTTATGAATCTCAGTCTTCCAAATAAGATTTCAGAGGAGCCAACCTCCCCTAAAAGACTACAGAAGTATCTATCATACTTGTAACCAAGGCTGTCACTATTATATAAGTACTTTCTCGGCCAGGTGCGGTGGCTCATGTCTGTAATCCCAGCACTTTGGGAGGCTGAGGCAAGTGGATCACCTGAGGTTGAGAGTTCAAAACCAACCTGACCAACATGGACAAACCCCGACTCTACTAAAAATACAAAAATTGGCCAGGCATGGTGGCACATGCCTGTAATCCCAGCTACTTGAGAGGCTGAGGCAGGAGAATTGCTTGAACCCAGGAGACGGAGGTTGTGGTGAGCCAAGTCATGCCACTGCACTACAGCCTGGGCAACAAGAACGAGAATCCATCTCAAAAACAAAACAAAAAACAAGACTTTCTCTAATTGGCTAAAAGGTTACTTTGCTTTCTCTAGACAGAGCCCACTCTATTATATATTAGTCTTCCCAAATATATTAATCCAGAAGTCACCGATGAACAAAAAAGCAACATGTGGCCAAACGTTAGCATTTACTTCCTGAAAGTCATTTCATATGCAAGTTTCTCACACAAGTGTGAATCTTCCACATGCCAGAGACCTCTGGAGCTCAAGTTCTTCCAGGGTTCCTGATTTCAGCCATCAAGGAGCTAACGTTGAGCTGTGGAGCAGTCAGATAGCCAACAAGGTTTGTAATGGGCACAGCTCATTCATCTTTTTGGCTCAACTAAAAATTCCTAGGCCATCCTGTGAACACAAGAAGCATTGAAACCTCAAGGCGTTTCTGACAAAATTGTTTAAGGTAGAGTCTTGTTCTGTCACCAGGCTGGAGTGCAGTGGCATTATCTCGGCTCACTGCAACCTCTGTCTCCCAGGTTCAAGCGATTCCCCTGCCTTAGCCTCCTGAGTAGCTGGGACTAAAGGTGCCCACCATCACACTTGGCTAATGTTTTTGTATTTTAGTAGAGACGGGGTTTCACCATGGCCAGGATGGTCTCAATCTCCTAACCTTGTGATCTGCTTGCCTCGGCCTCCCAAAGTGCTAGGTTTACAGGCGTGAGCCACTGTGTCCAGCCGACAAAATTGTTTTAAAAAGCTGTAGTGATGGTGAGGAAAATTCATTGAAGGAATAACGGCACACATTTAATTGTGTCTTCTTTGTTCAAATGATAAAGAAGTGCTTTCAACAATAAAATTTAGTTTCTAATGTCTTTGTTTCTAGTATCTATACTAGAATAACTGATGATAACTAATCTTTTCCCCATCTGCTAACGGTTCATTCCCCACTAACTAGATGGAACTAAAGTAATAGAGCTACCATCTTGACATAAGGCCGCTGTCTTATAGATAAATTCATTTACCCTTAACAGCTTTCCAACTATTCACTTTTCTATTTAAATACATGACCCTCACATAACTCAGATTCCACTTGAACTCTGCATTGTTGAATACAATGGAAAAGAATTGTCATAAACACCATCAAGACTCAAAAATTTAATCCCTACCTCCTAAAACCTGGGAGAATTGAGATATGAAACACCTTAGACATAACTCTGAAGTACACTATGATCCTCAGGGTTCTCTCTTAAAGAGTACTAAATGAGTAAGTAGGCAGTTAACGTTGTCTAATAAGCATTAAGCAGACTGTTACTAATACTACACCTTTAATAACTTACTTCTCCGCTATCTTCCACCTACATGAGTGTGAATTTAGATTAGTTCCAAAGTTATTCATATTAATGAAACTTGGCAGGGGAGGTGGAGGGGAGAAATCCTACAGACTCAAGGATGTTTCTGGGAAGAGGAAAAATGTGGCTTATTGGTAAGTCAATCCTTTATACAGAAACCAGAAAGTGTTCCTAAAGTCAGTAGAAAATGGCAGTCCAGAAAACCCTTTGGGCTGAGTGCAGTGGCTCATGCCTGTAATTCCAGCGCTTTGGGAGGCTGAGGCAGGATGATCACTTGAGCCCAGGACTCTGAGACCAGCCTGGCCAACATAGACATCTCTACAAAAGTAAAAAAATTACCCAGGCGTGGTGGCATGCACCTGTAGTCTTAGCCACTCAGGTTGAGGTGGGAGGACCGTGTAAGCCTGGGAGGTTGAGACTGCAGTGAGCCGCCTGGAGCCACCGCAGTCCAGCCTGGGAAACAGAGCAAGACCCTATCTCAAAAAACAGGAAACCTTTTCATTGGAGTAGTTACAAGTCTGTATAAAACTAAATCAATTAAAGTATTTCCACAAACTGAGATGAATGTTGAAGTTCTGCAGAATTTCTACAACCAATCTCAACCTCTTAAAATATCTCTTAAGGGATAGTACATTTCTGGATAAGACACATAGGGATGTAGAGTTCAAATCCCAGTTCTATCAATTGGCTGGTTGATCTTGAGCAAGTTACTTCATCTATCTGTGCCTAGTTTTATCATTTTTTTTTTTTGAGCCGGAGTCTCCATTGCCCAGGCTGGAGTACAGTGGAGTGCAATGGTGCAATGTTGGCTCACTGCAACCTCTGCCTCCCAGGTTCAAATGATTCTCTTGGCTCAGCCTCCTGAGTAGCTGGGATTACAGGCACATGTCACCATGCCTGGCTAATTTTTGCATTTTTAGTTGAGATGGGGTTTCACCATGTTGGCCAGGCTGATAGTAAACCTCTGATCTCACGTGATCCACCTGCCTTGGCCTGTGCCAAAGCGCTGAGATGAAAGGCGTGAGCCACCATGCTTGGCGGTTACTGTGAATGTGAAATGAAATAATGTATGTTAAAAGTGCTTAGAATAGTGCCTTTCACAGATTATTCTGTGCTAGGGGTATTGTTACAGGGAATTGTATCACACATGCATGTAAATTTTAACATGAATCCATCAATATAATTTTGTACCAACATAAATAAATTAGTTCTAGCTTCTTGCCCTACCATACATTTATGAAACTGACCTAGAGTTTAAACACTTTTTGTATGACAGAACTTTGTAAATCGAAGATTTATATCTGGTACTTAACCAAAGAAATAGGAATCTGTTTCAAGGCTAAAGAAAAAAGTGAGGAGTTATGTATAGATTGAATCTTCTTAAAGATTTTCTCCAAAAGGAATGTGGACGCTGAGTTTTATGCATGTGTCGAATTTTGGAGTTAGAACTCACTGACCTCCCTGCAAAGTAACATGTAACTTGTTTATAATTATCTACCAATACTTGAAATATTCCTGTTTTAAACTGGAAAGGCAAAAACAGATCAAAGATAAAAATGGATGTTGAAGTAGTAACCAGATAGCATTTAATGGAATAAAAGGGCAGACCTTCACAGCTACTGCATGATCTAGGAGTTACTGGAGTGAATGTCCATAATTTGTTTTGGAGCTAAACTATAAAAGCACCACAAAAAGCATCTTTTTGGTAGCCCCGATTCCAGTTAATGAATTCCCATTTGTATTAGAGTTCCCTCAGATCATACACTTACCCCAGAATTTGCCAAGTAATACCTTTTATTTTTAAAGACAGGCTATTGCTCTGTCACCCAGGCTGGAGTGCAATGGCATGATCACAGCTCACTGCAGCCTCAACCTCCTAGGCACAAGCTATCCTACCGCCTCAGTCTCCTGAGTAGCTGGGACTACAGGCAAGTGCCATTATGCCCAAGTAATTTAAAAAAAAATTTTAAGTAGAGACAAGGTCTTATTATATTGCCTTGGCTGGCCTCGAACTCCTGGCCTCAAGTGATCTTCCCGCCTTGGCCTCCCAAAGTGCTGGGATTACAAGTGGGAGCCACCTGGCCTGGCCTATAAGCATTTATCCATTCAGTGTTAAACTTTGCATAATGAATAGAAGCTGCAGATATTGCCATACTGTAACTCAATCTTATGGATATGACAAGAAACTCTTGGGGTTACTGAAATAGCTGTTTTAACTACTAGAGACACTATACAAGTGGTTCAACAGAATTTACTTGTATATTTTCCATGTTCTATACTATTTGAAGGCATAGGATAGTTTTGTATTAGCTTTCTACAATACTGTGTTTTAAATTTAACCAGTAAACTAAGATGCAGTACAACTTTTACAACTCAGGAGATTAAAAAAAAATCTCCACAAGAAGAAGCAACTCAGCAGGCCCTGGCGTTAAAACATTTCCCAGAATAAACAGATATGCATTGCATTAAAGGTAATTTTCAAATATTTAAGTTACACCAAGATTTCCCTACAAATATGTGCCTTTCTCAAACCAATGGAACCAATTCATTGCTAATACTGGGGCATGAATTTCTGGCAAATGTTTATGGCTTTACTTTCTTCATTAATCAAAAACCTTTTTTTAAATCTTGTTTTTGAGACAGAGTCTCACTCCGTCACCCAGGCTGGAGTGCAGTGGCGCAATCTCAGCTGACTGCAACCTCTGCATCCCGGGTTCAAGCGATTCTCCTGCCTCAGCGTCCCAAGTAGCTGGAACTACAGGCACGTGCGACCATGCCCAGCTAATTTGTTGTATTTTTTTTTTTTAGTAGAGATGGGGTTTCACTGTGTTAGCCAGGATGGTCTCAAACTCTTGACCTCAGGTGATCCACCCACCTCGGCCTCCCAAAGTGCTGGGATTACAGGCGTTAGCCACCGTGCCCGGCCTCTCAAAAACCTTTTAAAGTGCTACCAAGCAGCAAAACAAGTCGCATCAGTTCTCTGCTCATCGTAGAGGTGCCAACTGTGAAATTGCAAAAGGTACAGTTTAACAGTAAGTAATGCATGAAGAAACTGTAACAGAGTTGGACAGAGTCAAACCAGGTATGTATAGAAATATTCAATTGAAACTAATATAGGTACATTCAAAAGAAAGTTGGAGATTATAATTGCTATTTAGAATCCAATTTGAAGACTTCCTTGATAAAATATAAGAATGTTCCTTTGAAATTGTAAATGAAACTATCAGTTGATGGAGAGCTAGAGACTTATTAACCCCTCCTATACACATAAGGAAATAAGTGACAAAGTCTCTTGCACTGAAGTTATGTATTTTAACAGCTTTACATGTAATATTCATATATAAAAAACTTTTAAGTGCTTTTCTCCAATTTAAAAATCTAAAGAATTCAAAAATAAGGCATTCAATATTTGAAAAAAGTACAGATTTACAAAATGTGTATATTCTGTCATGAAAACTCCACACCAACATTATACACTTGGAAAAAAATACAAACAGGATATATTACAAATTTATGCAGCAATAACTTAGTTCACACCATGCAATAAAAAGTACATTAATCAAGATACACAAGCTTTTGTAGGTTCTAAACTGAAGGACATTTTTCTTTTTCTGCAGAATCCTTAAAACCTGTGGCACTTAAAATTTGTTAGCCTTTCTACTGAGAGGTAAATTATACACAACAATGATGAAAAAGATTAACAGACCAGTTGTCTATTATGAATCATTCCAGCTTTGTTCAACAATGGCCGAAACTCTTTTCTCATATTCTCGTTTGTTTTCCTGATAAAGCTGTGCTGCCTGGCTATTGGCTGGACTGTTAGGATTCGGTTCATCCAGCAGAGACTAGGAGAAAAGAGAGGAAAAAACAGATTTGCATAGTTATTCTTTATACTAACAGGGATCAGATACGGAATATATTACAGAGAAGTTATACGAAACAAATTACTTCAGAGATCAACATGTCATAATTTTTGGTGTAAATACTTTTAGAAATGGTTTTATAAATACTATTTAGAAATGGTTTTATAAATACTATGAGGTTTCTTGCTGCTAAGGAACTTAAGCTCCTGAAACAAAGTTCTCAACTGTCTTAAGGCCTATAATTAATTTCAGCTGCATACAGTGGCTCACATCTGTAATCCTAACACTTTGGGAGGCTGAGACAGGAGGAACCCTTGAGCCCAGCAGTTCAAGACAAGCCTAGGTAACATAGGATATCCTATTCCTATTAAAAAAGAAAAAGAGGCCGGGTGCAATGGCTCATGCCTGTAATTCCAGCACTTTGGGAGGCTGAGGCGAGTGGATCACCTGAGGTCGGGAGTTCAAGATCAGCCTGACCAACATGGAGAAACCCCATCTCTACTACAAATACAAAATTAACCGGGCATGGTGGCGTATGCCTGTAATCCCAGCTACTAGGGAAGCTGAGGCAGGAAAATTGCTTGAACTCAGGAGGTGGAGGTTGCAGTGAGCCGGGATTGCGCCATTGCACTCCAGCCTGGGCAACGAGAGCAAAACTCTATTTCAAAAAAAAAAAAAAAAACAAACCCTATAATTTCAAAGAAATCAGAAAAGAATATTCTTAAGCATATTGAGACTTTCTCATTAAACCAAGGAACTGAACAGCTTAATTTGGTTAACATATACTACCAATAAATCTCACAGTAACTAACACTGTCCAAGGTTAAACCCTATTACTGCAGTTACTTTGCAAATGTCTGAGTAAAAGTTGGGTAAGTCTTGTTTCCTTTCATCAACAAACATATACATTTAGCAGGAAGGGAATGAGATAGGAAGGTTGAAAAACAACGCTTACAGGATGACCAGAATTGGCCAAGCGCAGTGGCTCATGCCTGTAATCATAACAATTTGGGAGATCGAGACCATCCTGGCTAACACAGTGGAAGCCCATCTTATTAGAAACACAAAAACTTAGCCACGCATCGTGGCATGCGCCTGTAGTCTAGCTACTCGGGAGGCTGAGGCAAGAGATTCACTTGAACCCGGGAGGTGGAGGTTGCAGTGAACCGAGATCAAGCCATTGCACTCCAGCCTGGGCAACAGAGCGAGACTCCGTCTCAAAAATAGAAGAGAGAAAAAAGATGACCAGAATTAAAGAAGTGTGAGAGAAAAAACTTTAAAAAGAACATCACAAGCCAACATATTATTTCTGCTCCTCTCAAATCCACAAAACTAAAACACCCCTCACTCCAACCCTCCTAAATTTTCATTCAAAAATCTATTCTGAAATATTCTGCCAGACTGCTTTGGCAAATGGTTACATTACTTTTCCTTTCTTTTTTTAAAACAGAATTTCTTTGATGGAGTAACATACTCAATGCTTATCTGCATCTGGCAGTTTCTTTAGGTCCCTATGGTTTTTCCAAGCAATTTTTTCTTTTCCACAACCCTTGGCTATGCTTCATAGGCACAAATTAAGTTTGACATGTGAGAGCATGTAACTTAAACAATCAGGAAAGAGATTGTGGACTGGATCCCATGTAGGCACTACTGAAAGAGAAGTTAGCTGAAAATCATGGATTCTTGTCCAAGCTCTGCCATTGGTTACCTGGGTGCTGAGAAGGTTAGAGTGCTCCTAAAGGAGCTGACTGTATCCTACAGAATACTGACATATTGTAATACATCCTAACACACACCTACCTGAATTGATGTTAAGATAGAAGATACATCATATGTTGGACTCCATCGGTTCTGAAGGATATCTAAACATATGCTACCATCAGCATACACTGCAAAGACAACATTAAAATTGGTTACACATTCACTTTGTCACATCTAACAGTTAAGAGAAATCTTTATAACAAACAGAATGCTTGGCTTAGAAGTTTTAAATATTAGGTACTAAACTCTTCTGTATCACAGGAAAACCTGTCTTGAAACTAAGGTCTCTTATTTTGCACCTGCTGTGGTTTGAATGTTCCCTCCAAAACTCATGTTGAAATTTAATTGCCATTAAACAGTGTTGAGAAGTGGGACCTTTAAGAAGTGCTTAGGTCATGAGAGCTCTGCCCTCATGAATGGATTTATGGCAGGAGTGGGCTCCAGATAAAAGGATGAGTTTGGCTCCATTTCTTCTCTCTGTCTTGCATGCTCACTTGCCTGCCTTCCACCATGGGATGTCACAGCACCAAGGACCTTGCTTAGGTGCCAGTCCCATGCTCTTGGACTTCCCAGTCTCCAGAACCATGAGCCAAACAAACTACTATTGTTTATAAATTATCAGTCCCTGCTATTCTGTTGTAGCAGAAAATGAACTAAGACAGCACCTTATGATCAATAGGCTTTGAGTTAAATTTCTTCAACACACATCATTTAACAATCTGTTTAAATTCCATATTTCTAAATATTCTTAAATAAAGCTTTAAAAAAACTGCTTATTTTTGACATAGCAATTACACTCCTAGAAATTACTCTAAGGAAATAAATGTGGACATGCACAAAGACTGACTTACAGGATGTTCACTATAATACTATTTATAAGAGTGAAGGGCCAGATGCAGTGGCTCATGCCTGTAATTCCAGCACTTTGGGAGGACAAGGTAGGCAGATCATGAGGTCAGGAGTTTGAGACCAGCCTGGCCAGCATGGTGAAAGCCCATCTTTACTAAAAATACAAAAATTAGCTGGGCATGGTGGTGCATGCCTGTAGTCCCAGCTACTTGGGAGGCTGAGGCAGGAGAATGGCTTGAACCCAGCAGGCGGAGGCTGCAGCAAGCCAAGATTGTGCCACTGTACTCCAGCTTGGGCGACAGAGCAAGACTCTGTCTCAAAAAGAAAAAAAAAAAAAGTGAAAAACTGGAAACTACCTTGTGGTCCATAAAGAGGGAACTGAGAGGGGGCTGACTAAATAAACAATGGTACATTCATATAAACAATATCGACACAGTCACCAGAAATTATACACATCTACTGTTTATATAGTAAGACATCCACAGAGTATTACCTTAAAAATAAGTTTTTAAGGCCGGGCACAGTAGCTCACGCCTGTAATCCCAGCACTTTGGGAGGCCAAGGCAGGCGGATCACCTGAGGTTGGGAGTTTGAGACCACCCTGACCAACATGGAGAAACCCCGTCTCTACTAAAAAATACAAAATTAGCTGGGCATGGTGGTATGTGCCTCTAACCTCAGCTACTCAGGAGGCTGAGGCAGGAGAATCGCTTGAACCCAGGAGGCGGAAGCTGCAGTGAGCCGAGATCGTGCCATTGCACTCCAGCCTGGGCAACAAGAGTGAAACTCCATCTCAAAAAAAAAGTTTTAAATTATTTATATTTATAATTCCCTATTTTGATTAAGAAGTTTTATATAAATATTTTCATTTAAAGTATATGTAGTCACAAAAACATCTGTAAGACTGAATGTCAAAATACAACTAGTGGATGTTTGTACTAGTAGGATGATGGATGATCTTCCTTTATTTTTGAGACAGAGTTTTGCTTTTAATGCGCAGGCTGGAGAGCAATGCAATGGTGCAAATCTCGACTCACTGCAACCTCCACCTCCCAGGTTCAAGCGATTCTCCTGCCACAGTCTCCCATGTAGCTGGAATTACAGGCACCTGCCACCACGCCCAGCTAATTTTTGCATTTTTAGTAGAGACAAGGTTTTGCCACATTGGCCAGGCTGGTCTGAAACTCCTGATCTCAGGTGATCCACCCGCCTTGGCCTCCCAAAGTACTGGGATTACAGGCATGAGCCACCACATTTGGACTTTTTCTTTTTTTTTTTTTTGAGATGGAGTCTCGGTCTGTTGCCCAGGATGGAATGGCGCAATGTTGGCTTGCTGCAACCTCCGCCTCCAAGGTTCAAGTGATTCTCCTGCCTCAGCCTCCCGAATAGTTGGGATCACAGGCAGGCATATCCAGCTAATTTTTGTATTTTTAGTAGAGAAAGGGTTTTGCCATGTTGGCCAGGCTGGTCTCGAACTCCCCACCTCAGGTGATCCACCCACCTCAGCCTCCCAGAGTGCTGGGATTACAGGTGTGAGCCACTGTGCCTGGCCAGATGATCTTATTTATTTATTTATTTTTTCTTCTTTTTTTGTAAGATGGGGTTTCACCATCATGGCCAGGCTGGTCTAGAACTCCTAACCTTAGGTGATCCACCCATCTCCTCCTCCCAAAGTGCTAGGATTACAGGCGTGAGTCACCGTGCCCGGCGATCTTATTTATTTTTTTGAGAGAGTGTCTCACTCTGTTGCCCAGGCTGGAGTGCAGTGGCGCAATCTCAGCTTACTGTAACCTCTGCTTCCCAGGTTCAAGCAGTTCTCCTGCCTCAGCCTCCTGAGTAGCTGGGATTACAGGCATGTGCTACCATGCCCGGCTAATTTTTTTTTTTTTTTTTTTTTTTTGTAGAGACAGGGTTTCACCATGCTGGCCAGGCTGGTCTCAAACTCCTGACCTGTGATCCACCCGCCTTGGCCTCCCAAAGTGTTAGGATTACAGGTGTGAGCCATGGCGCCCGGCTGATCTTATTTTCTTTATCCTTCCTTGTGTTTATGATTTATTTGTGCAATGAGTATACATTCATTTAAAAACAAAGTGACTAACAGGTATTAAAAGTCCTAAACATGTGGGAGGGTTCTTCCCCTTTTAGACTGATTCTGTGACAATATAAGCAATTAACGTAAATATCTGCTCAACTCTGAGACTATTTATCTGTACAATAAATTTCTAGAAGTGAACTGCTATATAAGACAAAGGGTAAATGCACTTAAATGTTACAGATACCACTTCATAACAGTGTGGGAGTGCAAATCACACTTAAACACTATTATTCTTCAGGGCTCTATCCTAGGCCCTTTTCCTTCTTACCCTTTATACATACTCTGGGCAATCCTATTCACTCCTGTGGCCTCATTTACCATCCATGTGCTCAGTACTCCCAATCATTGGCCTTAGCCTAGATCTATCTCTCACCTTCAAAGAAATATAGCCAACTACTGTCTGTCTCACAGAAACACCAAACTTAGCTGCGCAAAGCAAAAATTAGCACCTTTGTAAAACCCATAATATTATAAAACAATTTTAAAGTTCTGAGTATTTTTGAGAATCCAAAAGTAAATCAGAACTCAAATTATCTATGAACTGATGAACTGATAAACAAAATGCAGAAGATCCATACAATGGAATATTATTCAGCAATAAAAAATGAATCACAGATACTCTATGTCATAACATAGATAAACCTTGAAAACTTTATGCTGGGTGACAGAAGTCAGTCACAAAGGACCACATATTATAAGATTCCATTTATATGAAATGTCCAGAATAGTCAAATCTAAGACTGCCAAGAGAATAGTTATGGGGCTTTTTGTTGTTTTTAAAGTGGTCATGGTGATGGTGTGATCATGCTAAAAACTATATGAGCTATACAATTTAAGTGAACAGCTTGGTGTGTAAATTATATTTCAATAAATGTTTTTTTAAAATTAAACCAGAAAAGTAAATTATAAAAAAGTACTCGTAGTAAAAAGGGAATCCATGTTGTAAATATGAAGAGATGTGAAAACCAAATACACTGTTTTCTTAAAAATTTGAATTTCTTAAGTTGGTAACCCTAGATTTATACCCCTTACTCATTGTACAGTGTTTCCTACCTCGATTTAAAGACCCCCCCGCTTACCATAATTGGTTTGGTTTTGACTCAATAACGAGTCTAAGCCAGACAAAGCTACAGTGGAATAAATGGTAAATGACTTGGGAACTTCCCTAAAAGGAGAAACAGAAAATAAAATTAAACCTGTCTTGGACCAAAAAAAAAAAAAAAAAGCAAAAAAGGCAGCTAGAAGGAAAAGGCAACTTCACAGCAATGAAGCACCAAAGGTTGTATTTATCACTGGAAAGTCACCTTGATTCCAGACACAAAACACATCTCTCCTTTAGGTAGGGAGCTCTATAATGTATTCTGCAGCACAAGAGGCACAATCAAGAGGACCTCTGAAAATGTTCTTCCTCAAAGTGAGTTGGCTGATGGGGAGTATCACATTTAAATAAGCAAAGGCTGAAGAGAAGCTTCAAGACTGAAGAGGAGCTTCAAGAATTTGGAAAAGTTCTTTCACATGGTAATTTATAATCCAGAAATACAAATGTAATTAATAGATGTAAACAGCAAGATGTCAAGAAAGACCAAATTTGTTACAAAGGAATTAGTCTTCATTTAATGAAGAATAGTAACTACTCTACTGAGTGAAATTGAGAACAATTTCACTGAAGGAAAAAAATGAAAAACGATATTAAAAGCTTTAAAAACATACAAGCCTCTGATCCAGTAATCCTCACTTTAAAAACTTAGTCTAATTGTTATGCAGCAATTAAAAAAAAAACAGAAAACTCAGTCAAAATAATAATTGGTATCTGAAAATACTTATTTTGAGGCCAGGCACAGTGGCTCACACCTGTAATCCTAGCACTTTGGGAGGCTGAGGCAGGCGGATCCCCTGAGATCAGGAGTTCGAGACCAGCCTGTCCAACATGGTGAAAGTCTGTCTCTACTAAAAATACAAAAATTAGCCAGGTATGGTGGCACAAGCCTGTAGTCCCAGCTACTCGAAAGGCTGAGGCAAGAGAATCGCTTGAACCCAGGAGGTGGAGGTTGCAGTAAGCCAAGATCATGCCACTGCACTCTAGCCAGCATGACGGAGCAAGTCTTTGTCAAAAAAAAAAAAAAAAAGCAAAAATATTTAAGATTTTTAAGAATGTTCAAAGTGCTATTTAAAGCCGTAAACAATTGAATACTATCAACAATTGGACACTGGTTAAAAAAATGATAAAATCTATGTAACAGAACATTTTGCCATTAAAAATGACATATCAGAATTTTTTTTTAAATTATTATTATTTTTTGAGACGGAGCCTTGCTCTGTCATCAGGCTGGAGTGCAGTGGTGTTATCTCAGCTCACTGCAATCTCCGCCTCCCAGGTTCAAGTGATTCTCCTGCCTCAGCCTCCTGAGTAGCTGGGACTACAGGTGCAGGCCACCACACCCAGATAATTTTTTGCATTTTTAGTAGAGGCAGGGTCTCACCATGTTGGCCAGGATTGTCTTGATCTCTTGACCTTGTGATCTACCCACCTCGGCTTCCCAACGTGCTGGGATTATAGGCATGAGCCACTGTGCCTGGCCCAGAATATTTAATAAGGGCAAATGTTCACAGTATATTAAAAAAAAAATCACCTCACTTTATATATAACATGATCCCAATTTTTTTTTTTTGAGGCAGGGTCTTGCTTTGTCGCTCAGGCAGGAGTGCAGTGGTGCAATCATGGCTCACTATAGCCTCAACCTTCCAGGCTCTAGCAGTTCTCCAACCTCAGCCTCCATAGTAGCTGAGAATACAGGTAGGCACCACTGTGCCCAACTAATTTTTGCATTTTTTTGTAGGGACGGGGTTTTACTATGTTGCCTAAGCTGGTCTCGAACTCCTGGGATCAAGAAATTCACCCGCCTCAGTCTCCCAAATTGCTGGAATTATAGGCATGAGCCACTGCACGTGGCCACTGACTCCAATTTTGTATAAGCAAAACTGTACTTTTTTTTTTGAGGTAGGGTCTTGCTCTGTTGCCCAGGCTAGAGTGCAGTGGCACAGTCACGGCTCACTGTGGCCTTGACCTCCTGGGCTGAAGTGATCCTCTCACTTCGGCCTTCATGAGGAGCTGAGACTACAGGTGTATGCCACCGTGCCCTGTTATTTTTAAAATTTTTTATAGGGATGGGATCTCACTATATTGCCCAGGCTGGTCTCTAACTCCTGGGCTAAAGCACACCTCCCACCTTGGCCTCCCAAAGTGCTGAGATTATAGGTATGAGCCACCATGCCTGGCCAAAATTGTATTTTTGAAAAGCTAAATTGTAGTCAACAGATTTTTTTGTTGTTATTTTTCACAGTTCTACAAATAAATAGGTAATACTTTTATTTATTTTAGTGGTGACAGAATCTTGCTTTGTTACCTAGGCTGGCCTCAACCTCCTAGGCACAAGCCACCCTCCCGCCTTAGCCTCCAGAGTAGCTAGGAATGACCACTGTGCCTGGCTTACATATTAACTTTTTGTTTTTTTCTTTTTTCTTTTTTTTTTTTTTGAGATAGGCTCTTGCTTCATCACTCAGGCTGAAGTGCAGTGTTGTGATCTCAGCTCAATGCAACCTCCGCCTCCCAGGTTCAAGTGATTCTCCTGCTTCAAGCGTCCTTAGTAACTGAGATTAAAGCTGCCCACCACCACACCTGGCTAATTTTTGTATCTGCAGTAGAGATGGAGTTTCACCATGCTGGCCAGGCTGGTCTCAAACTCCTGACCTCAGGTGATCCGCCCACCTTGGCCTCCCAAAGTGCTGAGATTACAGGTATGAGTCTCCATGCCCAACCACATTATTACTTTTAATTCAGGAGTTATTAAAACAACTTGACCTCAAATTTGAAAGCTTGATAAGATTCTACTAGAGAAACAAAGGCTAGAAAAGGTGGCCCATTCCTGAAATCCCAGTGCTTTGGGAGGCCAAAGTGGGAGGACTGCTTGAGGCTAGGAGTTCAAGGACCAGCCTGGGCAGCACACAGACTTTGTGTCTACAAACCAGAAAAAGAAAAAAAAAATTATCTGGGCATGGTGGCCCACGCCTGTCACCCTAGCTACTTAGGAGTCTGCAGCAGGAGGATTACTTGAACCCATGAGTTTGAGGTAACAGCTGTGATCACACCACTGCATCAGGGATGACAGAGTGTAACCCTGTCTCTGAAGAAACAAGAAACAAACCAAAAATCCACAACAAAAAACATGGCTAACAGGGACACGGAAGCAATACCTATGAGTGAGCCCTACTAGTGAAAAGTAAGGGGCAAGAGCTAAAAGGAGGGAAACAAAACTCCCCCACTATGATCTGCAAAATCTAAAAAATACTACTTACCATTTGGATGAAACATTTTGGATAAAAACCTAACAGTTGGTGGTTTATTTGGATATTCTTCAGAAAATTCTATTACTAGTTTAAAAGTACCTAGAGAGAAAACAAAATAATTATAGTAAAGAAAAGCACAACTTTTAATCTCTTCATCAATCAGTTCTCAACTGCATACTGGTTTTTGCACAACCACATATAAGTTAGTATGTCAACTTTGGTTCAGCACACAAAACATGCTAAATATACTCTATTTATGTTAGAGTGATAACACGCAGCATTGGCAAGCAGTTGGGGACGAGCACATTCATGTTGCTATTGGTGGGAGTGTTAACTGTCACATTTTTGGAAGGCAACGGGCCCTAGCTACCAAGATTTAAAATGCCTATTTGAAGAACTACAAATAGTTTATCATAGTTTGGAACGGAGGACGGTCAAAGGATTTTGAGAGGGGCTGACTACCACATGGCAAAGGACTCATACTGGAGGTGTGGGTACTTATGTGATAGACTGATTCTGTCTCTACACCAGTCACTCCGTTTGAATATGCCAAGAATGATTAAAGCTTTAGTATCATTACTTACTTTTGGTTATACGCCAACAAGGTACATGTGTGTCAGTCTAAATCAGCATTTAACCACTATTAACAGCTTGTCTTTATAGACTTCTTTTGGGCTTACTTAACTATCCAGATGCCGTTTCTTTAGAGGAAGTCCTCTAACTACAACTCCTTGAACATATTCAGGAAGCTGCGACTTAATCCTAATGAAGTCAGTAAGACTTTAAACCAGTTCATATATCTACTAGGTTCTTTCCTTATTTCATCAATGCACAGTTAAAAACAAAACAGTCTTTCTTGGCCTAAATTATAAGCTCCTGGCTTTAGTCTATTAAGATTATACCTCACAGCTAGGTAAATATTTTCTATTATATTATCATGGTCCTATCTTTGTCATACAACCTTCAACTCCATACTTAAAAGTTGTTTGGAAATTTGAGACTGGTGAGGCCAAAGATACAAGCAACCTTAAGTGATTTCTATTTTGTATTTTGGCACCTATTAATAGAATAGAGATACTCTGAAACATTCTATGAAGTTACCCCTAAGCCTAATTATATATTTTTTAAGTTTTCATTTTAATTTTAATTACAAAAGTAACAGCTGCACAGTGTAAAATTTCAGGCAAAACCACATATGAAGCACAGCTATCCTTAAACTTTTTGATTGAAGGACCTCTTTACCCTCTTAGTCCTACCAAGACCACACTTCAATGTGAACTAACTGAACATGAAGCTGGGAAGAGATGCATGCAATAGCGTACCATTTAATAGTATTTCTATTATAGAGATATAGAATCAGTAATAACCTTAAGGGCACCAAAGTAGTACAATATGGCAAAATAATTAGAAGGTGATGAGGCTTGTGTATTTATCATTTTCTAATTTCTGAAAACTGAGTTTTTATATTATTTTAAAAGAATGCCTTTTTAATAACCAGCTTGCAAAAATAACGTTAACAACTGGCTCTCATGAATCAGTATAGGCTGCCTCCAGCACACCACAGGATATACTTATTGATATTTGTTGTATTAGAAATTGTAACTCAGGGATGGGCGTGATGGCTCACGCCTGTAATCTCAGCACTTTGGGAGGCTGAGGCAGGTGGATCACTTTGAGACCAGCCTGGCCAACATGGTGAAACCCCATCTCTACTAAAGATACAAAAATTAGCGGGGCGTGGTGAAGCATGCCTGTAATCCCAGTTACTCGGGTGGCTGAGGCAGGAGAATCCATTGAACCCACGACGTGGAGGTTACAGTGAGCCCAGAGCACGCTGCTGTACTACTGCATGGGTGACAAAGTAAGACTCCATCTCAGTAAGAAAAAAACAAACAAACAAACTTAGAAAATCTTCATTAAAAATAACTACAGCTGTGTGCGGTGGCTCACACCTGTAATCACAGCACTTTGGGAGGCTGAGGTAGGTGGATCACCTGAGGTCAGAAGTTCGAGACTAGCCTGGCCAACATGATGAAACCCCATCTCTACTAAAAGTACAAAAATTAGCCAGGCATGATGGCACGTGCCTGTGATACCAGCTACTCAGGAGGCTGAGGCAGGAGAATGGCTTGAACCCGGGAGGCGGAGGTTGCAGTGAGCAGAGATCGTGCCATTGCACTCCAGCCTGGGCAACAAGAGTGAGACTGTCTCAAAAACAAAAACAAGCAAAACAACTGCAAACTCCTTACACATTAACCCAACATGTTAGGTTAAACTGCAAACCCATTACACATAATATAAATGAAAATTATATTTCCCCAAGTTAGTGATAAGTGTAAGCACTGTTTTACACTTTTGCAACTCTCTCTTTAATGACTGGTTTAACAGAAGACAGCTGGATTCTTTTATCTGCTTCTGCACTCAATCTGTTACAATATCTTGTTTGGTTTAAGTACAAGAAGAAAATCCAGCCTCACACAAATATGTAATTGAAAAAAGGAGTATTTTCTTTTTTTGAGACAGAGTCTTGCTCTGTCATCTAGGCTGGAGTTCAATGGCGGCCTCCCAAGTAGCTGGGATTACAGGCACCCGCCACCATACCTGGCTAATTTTTGTATTTTTTAATAGAGGCGGGGTTTCACAATGTTGGACAGGCTGGTCTAGAATTCCTGACCTCAGGTGATCCACCCACCTCAGCCTCCCAAAGTGCTGGGATTACAGGCATGAGCCACTGCACCTGGCCACACTTTTTTTTTTTTAATTGAGACAGAGTCTTGCTCTGTTGCCCAGGCTGTAGTGCAGTGGCACAATCATAGCGTACTGCAGCCTCAAACTCCTGGGCTCAAGTGATCCTCCCACCTCAGGCTCCTGAGTAGCTGGGATTATAGGCATGCGGCACCATGCCCAGCTTATTACATCACTTCTGAGAATATGTCTGCCATACATTCAAACATAAATAACCACAGCTTGTCATTCTTTCAAATTAAAATGTTCCATGAAAAAAGTAGTTCAAATTGCAACTCAAACAACTGCACAAGTGCTTTTCTTCCAGACAACTATCATACTATGACATGCAGAAGTGCTTTGTTCATACATCTCACTTCATCATACAGAATATTAAGATAGATACTCGGCCGGGCGCAGTGGCTCACGTTTGTAATCTCGGCACTTTGGGAGGCAAATTACCTGAGGTTAGGTTAGGGCAGATTACCTGAGGTTAGGAGTTCAAGACCCCAGCCTGGCCAACATGGTAAAACCCTGTCTCTACTAAAAATACAAAGATTAGCTGGGCATGGTGGCACATGTCTGTAATTCCAGCTACTTGGAAGGCTGAGACACGAGAATCACTTCAACTTGGGAGGCGGAGGTTTCAGTGAGCCAAGATGGTGCCACTGCACTCCAGCCTGGGTGAGACAGCGAGACTCCATCTCAAACAAACAAACAAACAAACAAAAAGATAGATACTCAAGGGTCCAGAGCTTCATAATACTAATAAAAATGCCTTGAAAGTAAGAAAAATTGGCAAGTTTCTTTTTTGAGACAGGGTCACACTCTGTCGCCCAGGCTGGAGTGCAGTGGCTCCATCAGGGCTTACTGCAGCCTTGACCTCTTGGGCTCAGGTCATCCTCCCAAGTAACAAATGTCAACATTCTTAGTATGATGAGATTTGACTGCAGGGGTCCCCCGAAAGGGTCTCTGAGACCCCAAGGGGTTTACGGAACACACACTTGAGAATCCTTGATGTAGAGAAAAAAGGTGAAGTCCTTAAGTACCTCTTCCTTCAATTCCTTTCCCCTACCTACAGATAATCACTGATAACAGTTTGGTATATAACCCTTTAACACAGACACACATGTATGTATGTATTTACTGAAAATGTGATGCTACAACAAACATTATCCTTCAGTTTTTTTGTCCTCTTAAGACATCTGTCCAAATTGACCTTATTCTTTAACAGGTACATATTCCAGAGTCCAGATACATCATAATTTGCTTAACCATTTCTCCCACTGGACATTCAGGTTACGTCCTTATGAACAAGTGCTGCAGTCAGTATTCCTGGATAAATATTTTTGATGGATTAATTCTGAAATCATTTTGTTAATAACAAAGCTGTTTAATAATTTCTTAAAATCCAACACTGTAATTAGGAAAAATCTAAGTACCTGGTTAAAATCAATTTGATAAGCTCAATTATAAACACATTATTAGAACTAGTTTCCCATTTTCCTAGCTCCTGATATAAATACCCAACTTAAGATGCATAAGATTATGCAAAATGGTAACTACTTATGGGTGTTAAATGCTAGTAGTACTTGAAGCTACTGGCAGCTATGTATGTTTTAAGAAAAAAATCAGCTCAATACCATATCAAATATCAAAGATAACAAAGTAAAAAGCATGATTTACTCTTCTGAGGTTCACCTTAGAGATATCGTTATTAAGGCCAACTAAATTTAAACTATTCTCAACATAGACACTGCCATCTAGGCTTACAGTTCTACAGGAAAATATTAAAGTAACCTTTTTCTTTTTTTTGAGACGGAGTTTCACTCTGTCACCAGTCTGGAGTACAGTGGCCCGATCTCAGCTCACTGCAATCTCTGCCTCCTGGGGTCAAGTGATTCCCCTGCCTCAACCTTCTGAGTAGCTGGGACTACAGGTGCACATCACCATGCCCAACTAATTTTTTTTTTGTATTTTAGTAGAGATAGGGTTTCACCATGTTGGGCATGATGGTCTTGATCTCCTGACCCTGTGATCCGCCCGCTTTGGCCTCCCAAAGTGCTGGGATTACAGGTGTGAGCCACCGTGCCTGGCCTTAAAGTAACCTTTAATATTGGTTACTTTACTAATGGATGTGACCAAGCTGATGTGGGAAAAAAAGTCCCTTATAAAGTATAAATTCTCCACAGCTTTACTAAATTTTACTTGGCCTATTAACCATAGAAAACGGCTTCAAGTAGATATGCTGGTGTTACAATTTTCTACTAAAAAGCAACCTCATAACACTATAGAAAACATAATTAGTATGACTTACCATCTTCAAAGGGTGTCCCTTCTGGTCTGAAAACAAGAAGATTTCTGATTAAAAGAAGTTTCTCATTCTGCTTTTTACTGACTTTCAAGAGTGGAAATGATAAATTCCAACAGAAAAAGAGGGACCCATTCTGATGATTTGCGGAGTTTTAAGATACAGCTTAATAACACCTTAGCCCTGGATTTTCGTAAATGCAGGCACAAAGTACACCTTTCATTCCAAGCTTTCTTTTTAGGGTGGTTTTACCAAACCAAACAAAAAAACTTGCCCATAATTTTAGCACAAAAAACTTCCAGTTCATTAATACTGACCAGTCATTTTGTACATATGTATATTTTTTGTTTGTTGTTTTTTTCTGAGAAGGAGTTTCACTCTTGTTGCCCAGGCTGGAGTGCAATGGCGTGATCTCGGCTCACTGCAACCTGCTCGTCCTGGGTTCAAGGGATTCTCCTGCCTCAGCATCCCGAGTAGCTGGGATTATAGGCATGCGCCACCACACCTGGTTAATTTTTGTATTTTTAGTAGAGACGGGGTTTCACTATGTTGGTCAGTCTCGTCTTGAACTCTGACCTCAGGTGATCCACACGCCTCAGCCTCCCAAAGTGCTGGGATTTCAGGCGTGAGCCACCACGCCTGGCCACATATGTATATTCTTAAGAGAAAAAGTAATCTTTTCATTTTACAGCAAAAAGATGGAAAGCAATACTCTTTAGTTATGATGCTAAACCCAAGTGTCCTGCTTTCTAACAGATGCATGATGCTTGTTCAAATAGGCTAAGCATAGTTGATGTCACCAAAAAGCCAGATTCTCTTGCTCAGATCCTTGCCCCCACATCCCAATTTCATACTTCCTAAGCAGCAGCAACAAGTTTGATTATTACTTGCAAGGCCTATTCAGGATCTCAAAGTAGCCAGATAATAGCCTGAATATAACAGAAGTGCTTTATGAGGGTGAACCTCACTCATTTTCCACTAGTCTTTAAATGTAGACTCTTGTAGCTGATCTGTAGTATCAGAATTCTGTTTATCGACATATTCCTTTTACTTTTTAATGCAAATCTCGAGTTTCAAAGGAATGAAAGAAAAAACAGATCAAGTCTAGAAAAACCAAAGAAAAAGTATAAGGAAATTTTAAATTAAAAAGCATATATGCAACATATATAGTAGGTAAAATTTATGACTCCTTCTCAAATGGCTGCATTCTGCTATTTCACACTGGGCTGTGAATCATTTTTGCTTAAATACTTGCCACAGTAGAAGTTCTTAATATTTTTGGTTCCAAATCTTGTAATAGCTCCAATAGAATGAAAGCATTTGCATGGTATATTTTATACAAAATAATTTATCTTTTCTCCTTTATTATTCCATTCCATTTAGTTTTAAATAGTATTTTAAAAGTAAAACCTCAAGTAATTATAAAACCCTATGTAATAAAAGAGCAAATAAATTTTATATAACTGCTGAAATTTCTTTCCTTTTTTTTTTGAGACACAGGGTCTTGGCCCTGCTGCCCAGGCTGGAGTGCAGTGGCATAATCATGGCATTCAAACTCCTGGGCTCAAGTGATCCTCCTGCCTCAGCCTTCCAAGTAGCTGGGACCACAGGTGTGCACCACTATGCCCAGCTAGTTTTATACTTTTTGTAGAGATGAGGTCTCACCATGTTGCCCAGGCTGGGCCAAAACTCCTTTTTTGGGGGGCAGGGAGAGAGAGACTCACTGTCTCATTATATTGCTCAGGCTGGTGATGAACTCCTGGGTTCAAGCGATCCTCCTGGGCATGAGCTAAAATTCTAATTAAAATTTTTTTTCTAATTTATCTTGTAGTTTTAGTCCTTAAGATCTCTCATTCCACTTCAGTTTCTTTTCCTAGACAGTTGTTGTATATTCACTTAAAGACTCAACACACACCTATTATAAACCTTTCAACTCACCCAAATATAACTGCATTCCACTGCATGATGTTGTTTTCAGATGGTGCGCCACTGACACCCACAGGTGGGTCCTCTTGTAACCTAGAAATCCAGAGTGGTAATTTAAAAAGTTGAACAGTAAGGTCACTAAGGAGGCCACATAAACACCTACAGATACTATACCATCTATTGTGACACAGAGACTAACTCCATTTCCTTGTTATTGTGAACTAAAATGAACCCTATGACTTAAATATATTAACCAGGTATATACACTTATTAAATACCTCTCCAAATTATCTAAAAATGTAAAAGGCTTGAGAATCATCCTCTTTCAATATTATCAAGATTATTATCTCCTCAGGAATTGATGCATAGACTGTCCTTTTAAACCAAAAAAAGTTTAAAACCTCAAAAGCAAATATTTTTACAGCACCATCGATTTTGCTGCTCTAAACATCCAACGACTGTGTGTCTTAACCACATGCACTTCTGCAAAATGACTACAAAAAAAATAAAAAAAAGCAAACCTTAGTGTAAACACTAAATGACTGAAAACGCATTAAATTTACGAAACTAGTATTAGACAGATTTACTTTATCCCTTTTGCTTCAAACAGCAATGGCTTTAAAAAGTAATCAGTAGGTTTTCCGCCAGTCCCTATTTTAAGGCTCTATACTAACACCAAATCTACCTCTCAGATCAGGAGACTCAATACAAGGCTTTCCAACATTCCTCAGTCAAATTCTTGTAACCTGCAGACCTTTGGAAAACTTCAAAAAGTGTCATATATTCAACTCAGAATTAAGCAGAGCATTACTGTAAGGAGCCAGGGCGACAATGACATGAACTAAATTACTATTTGAATTTTAGTCACGAGTGCCAAGCAAATACACTGATTTCAAGCTTTAGAAAGATGACTTTTGCACGAAAAAGGGCATCTCCTTTCAGAGACTGTAGCCTCAACTAAAAATGCTACATTTTACACACAAATACATATGCAGTCGTTTTCATGGAGCATCATACTCTGCAACTAGTCCACAGGAAAAAAATGGTTTTTAGTCAATTTCAAGCAAATTAGGCCACCAAGAACAGAAGCCTTACAAGAACTGCACTGCTTGACGCCCACCTTTAAATGGCTAAGAGAAGCTACCAATGAACTAAGTTGGCCAAAGCCCAAAACAATGGATGGGCTTCCAAATGCTTCACATAGGCTTCATAATGGCTGAGTTGAGAGGTGACTTCCTCAGAGACAAATCTAAGTTTTTAGGCCACATATTTTGTCTCAATTGGGGCAGGTAACCCCAGAAAAAAAATTTAAGAAGAATGTACAGAGTATCAAAATGCTGTTTTCTCACTTATGTTTTCTACGTCTCTAAGTATCCAATAAAAGGTAAATAACGGACTAATCATTTTCTTCTTCACAACCCCAATACCTCCTAACAAAACCCTATTTATTTACCAAAGGAGGCCCAGGGAGTATCAAATTAGCGCCAGTCTAAGGGAAGGCATTTTTCCAGACTCGGGAGGCTATAGATAGGGCTTTCTTCACCAGCCAGAGCTGAGTTCCAGAAGGCACTGGCAGCCGGGTGGCCAGCTCTGAGGTCCCAGATCTCTAAGTCAGTTCCCAAGGTCCTTTCAGGCGGGCGGGGACAGAATCGGGTTTCGGGGGATGGGTTAACCTCGGGGCCTCACGCACTGGACCCCACCCTCACGGTAAAAATGGAAAGGACTGGGGCGTGAGGCCGGGGCGGGGGGGGAGCGGTTCGCCCCAACCAGGCTCTTCGGAGAAGACGGCGGGGCGGCGAAACAAAGCGGACTGGTGCAGCTGGCGAGGAACAAGCTCCCGCAGGAGCTCACTTTGGGAGGACAAGAAGTGGGCGCCGCAGGGTGCAGGGGCGGGTGCAGGAAGTCTGATCGCCTGGGCTAGACGCCGAGCAGCTGGCCGAAATGGGCAGCAGGGAACCCTAGGCCAGTCGATCGACACCGTTTTACTTTTTGAGGGGAGAAGGAGTATCGAAATTTATTCGGCCGCCAGAGCGAGAGGCAAGGATAAGGGAGTAGAAGCCGAGGCTAGGACCCGGCTTCCGCCAGTTCCGCTGGGCCCACAGCCGGCCCTCGGAGGGTCACAAGGGAAAGGTGTCCGGGATCCCCGCCCTGCAGACCCGCAGCTTTGAGGGGCCGTCATCTAGGCGGAGGTGAAGGCCCTTACCGCTTGAAATCCCGCATGAGCCTCCTCCGAGCCGGGGTCGACATGCTCCCCAGCTGCCCCGCGGTCAGTCTGAAAGAAAAGAGTCCCGCGCAGCCCCCCCACCCCCCGGCGCGGCGGCCAAATCACTGTGGGTACCCGCCGCCGCCGCCGCCGCCGCCGCCGCCGAGACTGACAAACAACCTGCAATGACGTCTCCCTCCGCCGCCTCCGGATCCCTCCGCCCTCCGCCGCTACCACAGAGGATCGCTGGGGGAGGAGGGGGCGGGACGCGGGAGCGTGCGTTCCCCTAGCCCTTATGCGGGGCTGGGTTCCGCCGGGGCTTCCTGAAATGAGCGACAAGTTTGTGTACTCTGTGCTCACACTAGAGGTTGTGGATTCAGAGACCACGGAACCGAAACGCTATCCTGTCTCCCTCCCTGTCATTAGTTTAGGCTCGGCGGGGCGGAGAGAGGAGGACTCATCCGGGCCAGAGATTTCAGGGAAAGGCGGTGGGATGACGTAAGATCACGTGATTGACCGTGGCCTTGTCAACAATCCACCCCTGAGGGGGAGGGGGAGAAGTATCTAGAACCACGTGTCCCTATGACGCGTTTAGAACGGGTTACGTGAAAGCCTCGCCTGGACGTGAGTTTCAGCCAGGTCTATGAAGCGGGTTTAAGGGGGATACACCTTTATTAGTTGTTTCCTGTTTATTACAGGTTAGAGACAACATTACCCAAGAGGTCATGGCAGAATCGACAGCTTGTTTTGTTTTCTTTAAACCGGGACAGAAAATAATTCCCCTCTGGTTGGTTGAGTGGCTTATCAACTCTGGTATTAGGGCAAGAAGAGTGAGAGGATTGCACGATCTTCTAAGGCAGCATTGAATGTTGAGGCCCACACAACAATCTCTTGAAATGCTTCCTTGAAGCTACCAAATAGTCTTTCAGCTTTGCAGTGGGGTTTCTAGTATTGGAAATTTTGGGCAAACATTAAAGGGTGGTGTATTATGCAGTTTTTCCTTTCTGGGTCTGCTTTCATTTGAAGATATGTGTCAGAGTCCGGGACTTGCCTATGGGGGGGTGTACCATTGTATTTTTAAGGAATGTGGGGGTGCAGACTTCCAGGCATATCAATGAGTGGTTGGTTGTCAAAGAAACCTACAAATATGATTCATACCTGGGGGAGAGATCCTGTAGACATGAGTGAGGGTTATATATCTAGCCTGAGATAACTTCAGGTTTTCCACACTAGCAAGTAAAGTGCAAATGGGCCAGAAGTGCCCCCCATCACCAGGGGGTTCAGAAGTGTTGACCTCCCACAGACCTTGAATATTTTATGTAGTTACTGTCCTTCCCTCTATTGCTTCCAATTCCTACCTTCAGGACTTTGCTATACTAAGGACTCTGAGTACTTTTGTATCCATTTGGGGAATCCTTCAGCTCAACAGGGAAAGGGAAGGTGGAATGAAGACCTTAGCATTGCCTCAACCTTGCCCATAGTTCCATGCAAGCAGAGTTAACTTTTCCGACTTTCCTTGCATCTTCCTTTCTTCAAACCCTGAATTCTCTCTGCTTCCAGTGACTGCCCTGGTGATCGAGTTAGCCAGGCCTAACTCCTGATAGGTCCTGTTAAACATTCACAATATGTTTTCTAAGTCAAAAGCTGAATATTCTTAATTTTTTTGCCTTTCTGCCATTGCAGTCCTAACCCTTCCAATAGCAAAAGAGAAAGACACACATGTTGGGTTACATGGAGAAAAATGGTAAAGAGAAACTATATCTTAAAAATATTCCTCATGAGCTGGGGCATTAGCTCATGCCTGTAATTCTAATACTTCAGGAGGCCAGGAGTTTGAGACCAGCCTGGGCAAAACAGGAGATCCTGTCTCTACAAAAAGTAAAATTAGCCAGGCGTGGTAGCACACACCAGTAGTCCCAGCAACCCGGGAGGCTGAGGCAGAAGGAGCGCTTGAGCCGAGGAAGTTGAAGCTGCAGTGAACCATCATCGTGCCACTGAGACATTGTCTCAAAAAAAACCAGCAAAAACCAAAACCCAAAGAACCTTGTAATTTACCAGTCAAGGCAGTCACTGAAAGCAGAGACAATTCAGGGTTTGCAGAAAGGGAGGTACAAGGAAAGTGGAAAAAGTTAACCCTTTCTGATTCTATGGAACTATGGGCAAGATTAGGGCAATGCTGAGGTCCTCCTCCTACCCTCCCTTTCCCTGTTGAGCTGAAGAATTTCCTAAATGGATACAAATGTGCTCAGAATCTTCCTGACCAACGAAGTCCTGAAGATGGGAACTAGAGGCAAGAGAGGTAAGGAATTCTGCGACTACAGGGATTTACAATTGTTTTGGAAACAGTTTATTATTTACCAAAATGAAATAACTTTTGACTAATTCAGTGAATCTGCATCATAAAGTCTTACAATTGTGTATTAGCAAGAATCGCTGGCTGTCCTGGTTAACCAGGCCTGCCACAACCTACTTGTAGAAGGAATAATTTGAAAGCTGTGAATTGTATGCTGTTATCAATTCTGTAGCTCTGGATTATGAACTCACTGAGGGCAGGGAAGGGACTCCGTTTGGTTCATTTTTCTCCAGGGCAAATTTTTTATTTTTTGAGACAGAGTCTTGCTTTGTCACCCAGGCTGGAGTGCAGTGGCGCAAACAGGGCTCACTGCAGCCTTGACCTTCCAGGCTCAAGCAGTTCTCCCACTTCAGCCTCCCAAGTAGCTGGAACCACAGGTGTGCACCACCACGCCCGGCTAATTTTTATATTTTCCAATTTTTGTAGAGATGGGGTTTTGCCCTGTTGCCCAGGCTGGTCTGGAACTCTTGGGCTCAAGCCATCTGCCCACCTTGGCCTCCTTGAGATTACAGGTATGATCCACTGTGTGCAGCCTCCATGCAAATACTTAGCCCACAGTAATATGCTTATGCCAAGTTTGAGCCCACTGTAAGATTTTCTGTGACATTCTTACTTATAGAAGGCATTTTATATTGTGGTTGAATAACGTTCAAAGGAAAGACAATTCTGAATATTTTAGCTGATCAATGAAAACCATGACCACTTCTTCTTTCTCTCAATATAAACCCTAACAGCATAGAAAACTTGAGAAGCTTTAAAAATGCTACTTTATTTACGCTATCCCAATTAAATCAGGCTCTGTGGGCACAGGTGTGGACGTGGGGATAGTGAGTTGCTTTTTAAAAGCCCTCCAGGAGTGATTTAAATATGCATGATGGGGTGAGACCCACTGGACTAGAATTAATGCTTTTTCTCTTATGTAGGGGAAGCATAGCAAGATTTCACCTTTTACATTTAACTCATTTTACAGAAAAAAGAAAAAAAAAAGCTCTATTCAATTAAAAAAAGCACTCCTTAGGGACTTGCTCTAGTGATGAGGTGGTTATTCATTAGGGACTGTCACTCCAGCTGAACTCTATGTCTACTTAAGCAATTAGACTCCAGCCTCTTTATTTCTGTGCCCTTGTACATCACTTCCTATATGGTAGAACCCTTCGAATTACTTGCTTGCCTAGAGTTTGACACGTGGTGAGGGAAGTTTTCTTTTTTTTTTTTTTTAAAAAAAACGATTAACAGTTGGAAAAAATTAAAAGGCATATGGCACGTGTTCAAGAAGTTTTTGATTTAAGAACCATGTTGGCCAGGCGTGACGGCTCACCCCTGTAATTCCAGCACTTTGGGAGGCCGAGGCGGGCGGATCACCTGAGGTCCGAGTTCGAGACCAGCCTGGCCAACATGGTAGAAACCCCGTCTCTACTAAAAATACAAAAATTAGCCGGGCGTGGTGGTGCATGCCTGTAATCCCAGCTACTCGGGAGGCTGAGGCAGGAGAATCACTTGAATCCGGGAGTTGGAGGTTGCAGGGAGCCGAGATTGCGCCACTGCACTCCAGCCTGGGCAACACAGCAAGACTCTCAAAAAAAAAAAAAAAATGCGGACGCTCCTCACCTCCATTCAAAAGTAACCTTGTAAGGAGGCTCAGCTGCGACAGGAACCTGTACTGCCCACCCTATTCCCAAGAACTCTTCCACCTTGCGCCTACCCAGAACAGGTTCCGTCTCTTCTCATTTTTCCTTCCGGGTCGGGACCTTGATCACGTTCCGGTCTTGCGCACTAGGGCTAGAACGCAGCAACCCCACTGCCGTTTCCATGGTAGCGAGTGGATGGAGCTTTGGCTGGGACATAACCAACAAAGTAGGATCAGTGTTCGGTGGCCCCACTGGAACTACGCAGAGCCAGGCCAGCGGGACCACAGAATGGGCTGAGGCGGCGGCAGCTGTTTGGATAAAGTCGACAGCTGGACGTGGGGCGTGACGCCGGTCCGGCATCCTAAGACGTCTGGTTTGAATTGAGGGCGGGACCGGTCTTTTTTATGACCTTGGGCCTGATAAGTAGGCGACTGCTGTAGTGCGGGAACTTCTTATTTGACAGGAACATGACAAGAATTGTGGGGACCCCATGCTTGATAGATGGTGACTTATAGTGAGTTAATCTGAAGGTGTTGATGGGCATGACGGAGACAGCAGGAGTACCCCTAAGTTCTGGTGAGAGTTGGAGCCTCAGAAGGACATCTTACTCAAGTTGTCTTTAGTCCCCAAAGACAAAAAAGCTCAGTGGAAAAGATTACTTTTTTTGTTTGTTTGTTTAATGGCTCTGTTATTTGAAACTATGGGTTTATTGTGGATATGATTATCTAGTTTGAATAAATAAAAGTATAAACGTTTAACATTTTTCATTTTCTTTCTTCATTTCTGTAAAGTAGTAAAAGCCCAGCTTGAAAATGGAGGTATATGAAACGCTTGGAAAAGTGGGAGAGGGAAGTTACGGAACAGTTATGAAATGTAAACATAAGAATACTGGGCAGATAGTGGCCATTAAGATATTTTATGAGAGACCGGAAAAATCTGTCAACAAAATTGCGATGAGAGAAATAAAGTTTTTAAAGGTTTGCTTCTTTTGCCTTAATCATCTAAGTCAAAAAAAAATTGTTATGGAATGAAAAGTTGCATGAAATATTTTAGTTCACACATGGTACTGATTCATGTTATATAAAAACAAGTGTGATACTCTATCTTGTCTACATTTTGTAATTTTGTAGTGATACAAGATATATGTATTTTGGGTATGTAACAAAAGCTATGCCAATATTGTTTAATAATTATTCAGAAATATTCAAGTATAATGCTTAATAAAAATTTCTGCTTTGTGCAAGGCATGGTGCTAGGTAGTAGTGAGACTCTAAGGAGGTAAAAGATGCTTCCTGCCCTTAAAGATTTCTATAATCAGAAAGGAGAGTATATAAAAGTAATACTGAATAAAAAGTGGCTTGTAATAAATGCCAAGGAATCAACACAAAGTCTTTTCCCTGGTAGGGAAAGTTTTTTTGAGGAAATGGGGCATGAATTAGGCTTTGAAGGATGTGTAGGGTCTAGATAAGAGGGAGAAACTGTTTTCTACGTTAGAGGAACAACATAAACTCAAAGAAACTAAAAAGGGACAAAGGATAAAGGGCAAAGTGGAAAGCACAAAGAGCAAAGACATTTGCCTGTAGAGTTTTCTGAGCAGAATTGGAAAGAGGTACATTAGAACAGTAAATTGGAGGCAGATTTTAAAGTCTTTTAGGCTAAGAAGTCAAAACTGGTTTTTTTAAGAGGTGGAAAGTCAGTGAAGGTTTTGAATTCAGTGTAAAGAAATGTAAATTTTAATCTAGCACTACTGTGCAAAATGGATTGGAGGACTGAGGGTAAAAACAGGTCCTGTTCAATTAAGGAATTTTGGAAAATGTCTGAGGGCCCTTGCTAAAATGCAGCAATGTGAATGGAAAGTAAAGTTAGAACATAGTATATTGCAAAAGAAGACATAAGGCCGGGTGCGATGGCTCACGCCTGTAATCCCAGCACTTTGGGAGGCCAAGGTGGGTGGATCAACTGAGGTCAGGGGTTCGAGACCATCCTGGCCAACATAGTGAAACCCTGTATCTACTAAGAAAAAAAAAAAAAAAAAAAAAGCCAGGCATGGTGGCTCACACCTGTAATCCCAGCACTTTGAGAGGCCAAGGCTGGTGGATCGCCTGAGCTCAGGAGTTTGAGACCACCCAGGGCAACTTGGTGAAGCCCCGTCTCTATTAAAAATACCAAAAAAATTAACCAGGTGTGGTGGCGCATGCCTCTAGTCCCAGCTACTTGGGAGGCTGAGGCAGGAGAATCGTTTGAGTTCCAGAGGCGAAGGTTGCAGTGAGCTGAGATTACCCACTGCACTCCAGCTTGGGCTACAGAGTGAGAATCCATCTCACAAAAAAAAAAAAAAAAAAAAAATAGCCAGGCGTAGTGGTGTGCTCCTGTAGTCTCAGCTACTTGGGAGGCTGAGGCATGAGAATCACTTGAACCCCAGAGGTGGAGGTTGCAGTGAGCTGAGATCCTGCCGCTGCACTCTAGCCTGGGTGACAGAGACTCTGTCTCAGAAAAAAGAAAAAAGAAGACATGAAAGAGTGTGGAAAGCTATAGAAAGGCAGGGGTCAAAGGTCTCTTTTAGGTTCAGTGATTGCTACAATTGATAGAAATATAAAAGACTCAGACAGGGTTTGAGAACTACTTCAATTTTAGAAATGTTGAATTTGAGGTGACAGGAGTACATTTAAGAAAAAATGACCAGTAGGCTTTTAGAGATGAGGAACAGTATCAGGAGAGATCAGGGAAGAGGATAGAATCCTATGTAGGTGTGACAGTTCAACCCAGGGGAAACAACTGAGGAGTGTGGAGAAAGGAGCGTTAACATTCCTTGGAGACTGGGTAGAAAACCAATGATTTAAAAAATATTAAAATGTGTATGTATTCTATTTATTGGAATCTATTTACATTCTTTAAGATTTATGATCTTGACGATACAGTATAGATGTTTTGTGTGCAACACATGTTCTTGTCTGTCTTTATCTGATAGAAAAATAATATTTTCTTCTTTCTTTGTAAGTCTGTATGAGATATAGTGGATCAATTTGCTTGCTTGCCTGCCTTCCTTCCTTCTTTCTTCTTTTCTTTCCGTGGAGTCTTACTCACTGCCTGTAATCCCAGCACTTTACTCTGTTGCCCAGGCTGCAGCACAGTGGCATGACCATAGCTCACTGCAGCCTCCAACTTCTTGGCTTAAACGATCTTCCTGTTTGGGCCTGTCAAACAGCTAGCATTATAGGCATGAGCCACTGTGCCTGGCCTAATTTGCCTACAAAGTACAGGAAATATATTAGGCATCTGTGGATTATTAGAACAGCTCTATGCCAGGTGCGGTGGCTCACACCTGTAATCCCAGCACTTTGGGAGGTGGAGGCAGGTGGATCACAAGGTCAGGAGTTTGAGAGCAGCCTGGCCAGCATGGTGAAACCCCGTTTCTACTAACAATACAAAAAATTAGCTGTGCATGTTGGCAGGCACCTGTAATCCCAGCTACTTGGGAGGCTGAGCCAGGAGAATCGCTTGAACCTGGGAAGGGGAGGTTGCAGTGAGCCGCCACTGCACTACTGTACTCCTTCCTGGGCAACAGAGTGAGACTCTGTCTCTAACTAAATAAATACAAACAAACAGCTCTATTTCTTTTTTCTTTTTTTTTTTTTGAGATAGAGTTTCACTCTTGTTGCCCAGGCTGGAGTGCAATGGTGCAATCTTGGCTCACTGCAACCTCTACCTCCTGGATTTTCCTGCCTCAGCCTTCCTAGTAGCTGGGATTACAGACTTGCACCACCACACATGGCTAATTTTGTATTTTTAGTAGATACAGTGTTTTATCATGTTGGCCAGGCTGGTCTTGAACTCCTGATCTCAGGTGATCTGCCCGCCTCAGCCTCCCAAAGTGCTGGGATTACAGGCGTGAGCCACTGTGCCCAGCCAGCTCTATTTCTAGACAATGAAAAGTTAAAGTCAGTAAAGATGTTATGATTTTGTGAAAGATACCAGTTCTGTCCTGATGACCGGAAACATAGTAATACTATAAATAAGGCAGTTTTTGTGCACTATGAATGAAAATCTGATTAGAAGGAGATTTTTCCCCCAGGCAGTATGTCTTGCTCTTTCTTCAACTGTTGCACTTAAACTCATTTTTTTTTCTACTTAATCATTTGTAAAACTAACCAGTATGTGACAATACAGAGAGGAACCTGAATGTGCATTTTACTATTACAACTGTTATGCAGATTATTTTGAGATACCCTAACTATTTTCATTAGCTTTTTGTTATTGTTGTTGTGGTGGTTTTGAGACAGTCTCACTCTGTCTGTCGCCCAGTCTGGAGGGCAGTGGCACAATCTTGGCTCACTGCACCCTCTGCCTCCCAGGTTCAAGCAATTCTTGTGCCTCAGCCTCCGAGTAGCTGGGATTAATGGCATGTGTCACCACGCCCGGCTAATTTTTGTATTTTTGGTAGAGACGGAGTTTTGCCATGTTGCCTAGACTGGTTTCGAACTCCTGGCCTCAGGTGATCTGCCCACCTCAGCCTCCCCAAAGTGCTATACAGGTGTGAGCCACTGTGCCTGGCTCTCATTGGCTTTTTATTAAATTTGATATAATCTAATTTCACTAGAGAAATTTCTTGGATTAGTTATATTCTTAGTCTAAAAAACTTGTCATAATGATTTAATTTGAACTAAATTTTTATGCTAGAATTTCATTAAATAAATAATTAGTGAGAATGTCTGCAAAAAAAGTTGTCTAGTAATAGAGAAAAACAAAATTAAACAACTTGAAGAGGGATACTGGAGCATTTCTAGGGATTTCATTTCATGGTTTATCTGAGTAAATACTGTACCTAATTCTTCATCCCTGAATGGATCTTCCATAATCCTTATTCACATTAACCCTTCCCTGCTTTCACTGCTTTTGCCTTTAAAATAAAGACTGGACAGGAAACCGTTAATTTTCCATAAGTAGAGAATTAATATTGTAGTGTCCAAAAGCAGGCAATTCTTTTTTTTTTTTTTGAGATGGCGTTTCACTCTTGTCACTCAGGCCAGAGTACAAGGTGTGATCTCGGCTCACTGCAACCTCCACCTCCCGGGTTCAAGCGATTCTCCTCTCTCAGCCTCTCTAGTAGCTGGGATAACAGGCGCCCACCACTACGCTGGGCTAATTTTTATATTTTTAGTAGAGACAGGGTTTCACCGTGTTGAACAGGCTGGTCTTGATCTCCTGACCTCAGATCATCTGCGCACCACAGCCTGCCAAAGTATTGGGATTACAGGCGTGAGCCGCTGTGCCCAGCTAGCAGTCAGTTGTTTTTACTGCTGCCAGTATGCTATTGCTGCAGCACTCTGGCATGTTGCCAACCAGGGAAATTTGGAACAAAAAGGAAGGGAATCTGTTGTTATATTTTGGATGTTTGTCTCTAGTTACGTTTTATGGACTTTCATCTCTTCATCAGTTACAGAGAAGTAGAAAAATTGACATTGTGCCATTGGAATAAAGGCAAATATATTTCATAAAAGTGTAGTTTTCTAAAGCTAGGAGCAGTGGCTCATGCCTGTAGTCCTAGCAACTTGGGAGGCTGAGGCAGGAGGATCTCTTGAGGCCAGGAGTTTGAGACTAGCCTGGCAATATAGCAAGATTCTTTCTTTCTTTCTTTCTTTTTTTCTTTTTTTTTTTTTTTAAAAAAAGAAGTACTTCTTCATTTTTAGCCAAATAAACATATATTCTTGATAGTTTGGACAAAGTGGTTAAATATTTCAGAACTGATTGTAATTAAGTCAGTGTGATAAAAAATAAAATAAGTAGCATACAACATTAAATCTCATTTGTTTCCTAAGCTGATACATGGCCATCATTGACATTTTAAAATTAGCAATAATTGTTAATTTTAACAATTATAAGTTAGCAATAATTATTAATTTTAACAATTATTATTAGCAATAATTGTTAATTTTAACAAAAATTAGTCTAAAAGGTGGTTAGTTGTTTAATAAGAGTACAGACAACAAACAAACATTTACCCACAAATAATTATATATTAATTTAAACTTTCTGTGGTTATAAATTGATAGTTCACATGTCTGAAGATTTTGCAGATATTTTGATATTCTTTTGTTATAGTCTAATGAATTTATGATGTCCTCTAGAACTTATGGTTTACTTTCTAGAGTTTAGGATCAAAATTAAAAAATAATTAATTTATTTAAATTCAGATCACATACTTAATCATGTTGAAATCGATGCTCATCTGAAAACATAGGACTTTTTAAATTTTGGGTGTTAAATTTAACCACAAACCAAGTTTAAAAATAACAAGATATCTCTCAATAGAATACTAAGTTATATACATTAAATTATTTTCATAAGCAACCAAATGCCAACTTGAGATAAAGTAATATATCTAACTTTGTCCTATAAATATTGATTATAAAATGGATTAAAATTTTCTTAAAATAGGAATGGAAGCAAACTGGTTGAGAAATTTCAGTTGAAATGCATGGAACATAGGCTGGGCATGATGACTCACACCTATAATTCCAGGAGTTTGGGAAGGCAAGGCAAGAGGATCACCTTAGGTCAGGAGATCGAGACCAGCCTGGCCAACATGGGGAAATCCTGTTTCTACTAAAAATACAAAAATTAGCTGGGTGTAGTGGTATACGCTTGTAATCATAGCTGCTCAGGAGGCTGAGGCAGGAGGATTGTTTGAAACAGGGTGGTGGAGGTTGCAGTCAGCCAAGATTGTGTGACTGCACTCTAGCCTGGTGACAGAGTGAGACTCCATTTCAAAATGAAAAAGAAACGCATGGAACAAAGCTGAGAATATTACTGTTTCCAAAATTTTAGGTGTTATATGTACAAATTGTTATGCTTGAAATAATTAAAAATGTGTTTTGTTTCTTTTGTCAATAGCAATTTCATCATGAAAACCTGGTCAATCTGATTGAAGTTTTTAGACAGAAAAAGAAAATTCATTTGGTATTTGAATTTATTGACCACACAGTACTAGATGAGTTACAACATTATTGTCATGGACTAGAGAGTAAACGACTTAGAAAATACCTCTTCCAGATCCTTCGAGCAATTGAATATCTTCACAGTAATAATGTAAGTGCTTCAGAATAAGACAAATTGTAGGATGAGTATGAATCATAAATGCTCCTTATACATTGTTTTATTTTCATGAAAGGTGCTAACATTCTTTTTCTATACAGTAATAATAGACATCCTGAAAATGGGATAGGGAATGATGGGGGCACTACATTTTAGTTGCAGAACCAAAAATATTGAGCACTCAGTAATTCTAACTATAAAGTAGACCAAGTGGATGGTAAAGGTAGTATCAATAATTATGTTTAGTAGAATCAATAGTCAACTGGGCCACCATTATTAGAGGAAGTATATTAAAACTTTGAAAGTCAAGTCAAGGCTGCGGCTTAATGGAGAGCTGCTCAAATTAAGGGAGGTTTACCATTACGAAGTGGAAATTAGTCCAGGGTAATAGCTAATCAATGTGGATGCCTTTAGGGGAAGAAAGGAGGTATAAAGTGGCATTGTCATTTAACCTATGAAAAATCAAGGAAAAGAAAAGATCAGCTATTCTGATTTTTAATGTTGACTTTAGCATTGCCTCCTAAGTGTTTAGCTCAGCAGGGTTTTGTTTTGTTTTGTTTTGTTGTTTTTTTTGAGATGGAGTTTCACTCTTACGGGCCAGGCTGGCTTACCGCAACCGCTTCCTGGGTTCAAGCAATTCTTCTGCCTCACCTTCCCAAGTAGCTGGGATTACAGGCATGCACCACCATGCCTGGCTAATTTTGTATTTTTAGTAGAGACGGGTTTCTCCATGTTGGTCAAGTCTTGAACTCTGCACCTCAGGTGATCCACCTGCCTCGGCTTCCCAAAGTGCTGGGATTACAGGCCTGAGCCACCACGCCCGGCCAGCTCAGCAAGTTTTTATGGAGCTTCTTTTGTTCTCATCGTGGCTCTACTTTCTGGAAAATTAGATATATATTCAGGAAATAACACTAAAAGCCTGAAAATACTCTTTTTATTTAATTTGTTTTGAATTTTTTTAAACTGTTTTTTAGAGGCAGGGTCTTTCTATGTTGCCCAGGCTGGTCTTAAATTCCTGGGATCAAGCAATCCTCCTGCTTTAGCCACTCAAACTACTGGGATCACAGGCATGAGTCACCATACCTGGCCAGAAGTAATTTTGTTAGGTAGATGACACAGGCACAACTATATATCCTAGAGTTTTATAGATCGGATATCTTAATCTTTACCTGTCTGACTTGCTAATAATGCATCTCATTTTGTGACTTTGAAAAATATGGCTGTGATAGCAACTAGAATTCAGATTGTAATTTCCTTGCCAGCTGAATCCATGGGGAGGCAGTAGAACGTGACAGTTAAGAGCATACAGTCTTTGGAATCAGACCATCCTGAGTTTTGACCTCACTGGTTTTTCACTATGAAAAAACACGCAACTTCTGCAGTGCACAACTTGTGCAACCAAAGGTGACTCTGTGATCTTGGGGAAAGTTATCTAACCTCTCTGAGTCTCATTTTCCTCATCTGTAAAATGATGCCGTGGTACCTCACAGGTTTTTATTTTTTATTAAATTTTTTTTTCTTTAAACATTACATCCAAGGAAAAGGGAACTCACAGGTTACTATCATTTATGAGTTTAGTAATTTTTTTTTTTTGAGTCAGAGTTTCACTTTTTTATCCAGGCTGGAGGGAAGTGGCATGATCTTGGCTTACTGCAACCTCTGCCCCCCAGGTTCAAGCAATTCTCCTGCCTCAGCTTCCTGAGTAGCTGGCATTATAGGCACCCACCACCATGTACATCTAATTTTTGTATTTTTAGTAGAGATGGGATTTCACCATGTTGGCCAGGCTGGTCTTGAACTCCTGACCTCAGGTGATCCGCCCACCTTGTCCTCTCACAGTGCTGGGATTATAGGCATGAGCCACTGCACCTGGCCAAGTTTAGTAATTTTAATATTCATTTCTTCTGCATCTCTTATGATGCCTGCTTGCCTCCCAGCCAGGACTACTTGGTACTCCAAGCAGTGGTTTAGGAGAGAGAACTTGCAGGTGGTGAAATCCAAACTCCTTACCAGGCTCTGTAAGGCCCTATCTACCCCCATAACTTTCACAAGCTCACCTCTCTGGCTTTTTGTTTGTTTGTTTGTTTTGTTTTGTTTTTTTTAGACAGTATCCCTCTATGTTGCCCAGATTGGAGTGCAGTGGCTATTCACAGGCACAATGGTAGCACACTGCAGCCATGAACTCCTGGCCTCAAGTGATCCTCCTGCCTCAGCCTTCTGAGTAGCTGGGACTACAGGTGCAGCACTTCACAGATTTTTTTTTTTTTCTGAGACAGGGTCTCACTCACTCTGTTGCCCACAGTGGAGTGCATTGGCCCAATCACAGCTCACTGCAGCCTCAACCTCCTAGGCTCAAGTGATCCTCCTGCCTCAGCCCCTTGAATAGCTGGGACTACAGGCTCACACCACTGTAGGAATTAAAGAAAGAGGAGAGAAACATGAAGGGTGACTTTTTAGTCAACAGGGATAGGTTTGTTTTAAATAAACCTGAGAGAGGCTTCTGGCCAAGTTAAGTCAGAGCTCACTCTCTTACAGACTAAGAGTTTTTAAGGATTCAGGGTGGGAGAGTTTTTTAGAGGCTTGGACTGCTTCTTTGTCTCTTTGTTGTGCTTATTTGGGAGGGAGAGCTGGGTGTCTTTTCCCATGTCTTTCTGCAGCTGCAGGCATATCCCTGGAGTCTGCTTTTAGCTTCCCTGTCTTAGTGCACTTGAAGGGAAAGGAATGCGCTTATTAAGGCCCACTGTTTTATGGGGGCCCATTGTATGAGGGTGAAGTTTGGCAGTTACCCAAGAGACTTTCCCTCCACCTCCCTCTGTGTCCAAGTTGTTCTTAACTTCAGAGAGAGCTGTTAAGTCAGGTTACAGGGAACAGCAGGTAGAGGAAGATAAGATTACACAGGTTCCTAGAGGAGAGGTTTTCCAGAACCTTGAAATTTATCCATAAGAGGGTGGACTCTTTCCTGAGGATGCTGGGAAACTATTGAAGATTTTGTTGTTTGTTTTTGTTTTTCTTGAGATAGGATCTTGCTCTGTTGCCCAGATGGGAGTACAATAGCATGATCATAGCTCACTGCAGCCTCCAACTTCTGGGCTCAAGCGATCCTCCTGCCTCAGCCTCCCAAGTTGCTAGGACTGCAGGCACATGCCACCACACCTGACCCATTGGAGGTTCTTGAGCATTGCCATGACTGGATGAAAACAAAACCCAGTTTTACTTTACCAAGAGTGGAAGATATGAGTAGACATAGACCCAGAGAGATCGAGTGGGAAGTTGTTGTGACAGTCTAGACGTGTGGGTGGTAAGGGTTTGGACTAAGATAGTAGCAATGGGAAAGAGAGGAAAGATGGCAGAGGGAGAGGATGGAAAGGTTTCATAGGGAAAATCACAGGACTTGGGAACTAATTAGATATGAGAGGGATGAAAACAAAGGGTGAAGTCAGAGAGGTTATTACAGTATTATTATTATTATTTTTTGAGACGGAGTCTCGCTCTGTCACCCAGGCTGGAGTGCAGTGGTGTGATCTCAGCTCACTGCAACCTCCGCCTTTTGGGTTCAAGCAATTCTCCCTGCTTCAGCCTCCTGAGTAGCTGGGATTACAGGTGCCTGCCATCCCGCCCAGCTAATTTTTGTATTTTTCGTAGTATTTCAGTATTTTTAACTGAGAGCCAGAGAAGTGCCATTGTCAATAACTGAATTTAGAAATGGGGATTGCTTTAAGATATATCGATTTATTTTAAGGAATAGTGAGAATTTCTATTGAGTATCTGCTGATAAACATTTTTTATACTAGGTGCTGGGGGTACAGCCTTAAGTAAAATACTTGGTTCCTACTCTTTTTTTTTGTCTTGAGACAGAGTCTAGCTCTGTCACCAGGCTAGAGTTCAGTGGCACAATCTCAGCTTACTGCAACCTCCATCTCCCAGGGTCAAGCAATTCTTCTGCCTCAGCCTTCTGAGTAGCTAAGATTATAGGCATGTACTGCCACACTCAGCTAATTTTTTTTGTATTCTTAGTAGAGACAGGGTTTCACCTTATTGGTTGGCCAGGCTGGTCTTGAACTCCAGATCTCAGGGGATCAGCCTGCCTTGGCCTTCCAAAGTGCTAGGATTACAAGTGTAAACCACTGCGACCAGCCTATCTTTATTTTATTTAATTAATTAATTTATTTGACAGAGTCTCATTCTGTCACTCAGGCTGGAGTTCAGTGGCACAATCTCAGCTGACTGCAACCTCCACCTCACAGGTTTAAGCGATTCTCCTGCCTCAGCCTCCTGAGTAACTGGGATTACAGGCACCCACCAGCATGCTCAGCTAATTTTTGTATTTTTAGTAGAGACGGGGTTTCACCATGTTAGCCAGGTTGGTCTAGAAATCCTGACCTCAAGTGATCCACCCGCTTTGGCCTCCCAAAATGCTGGGATTATAGGCATGAGCCACCGATGAGAGTTTATAAATAGTAACTAAGGAAACAAATTTACAGGTTAATAAATAAATCTCCCGATACCATACAGCAGGGGTACCCAGGCCCTGGGCTACAACCAATATCAGTCTGCAGCCTGTTAGGAACCAGGCCACACAGTAGGTAAGTGGCGGGTGAGCAGGCAAAGCTTAATCTGTATTTACAGCTGCTTTCCATTCTCGCAATACCACCTGAGCTCTGCCTCCTATCAGATCAGCAGAGGCATTAGATTCTTATAGGAGCGTGAACCCTACTGTGAACTGCACATGCAAGGGATCTGGGTTGTGCACTCCTTGTGAGACTGTAATGCCTCATCATCTGTCACTGTCACCCATAACCCTCAGTTGGGACCATCTAGTTGCAGGAAAACAAGCTTGGGGCTCCCCCAATTCTACATTATGGTGAGTTGTATACTGATTTTATTGTATATGACAATGTAATAGAAATAAAGTACACAATAAATATAATACACTTGAAGCATCCTGAAACCATCCCCCAACCTGGTCTGTTGAAAAACTGTCTTGCAGAAAACCAGTTCCTGGTGCCAAAAAGGTTGGAGACTGCTGTAATACAGTTAATAACTGATGGAAGAGGGGATTAGATTCCTTCTACAGTCCATACTCTTTCCTTTCTACCATGCTGTCTCTCCACAGCAGCTTAGTATGGAGGTGTTTAGCTTTAATTCTTAAAGCTTGTGCTTAGGAAACACTGAAGAATGAGTAAAGTGTAACTGTGTTTGGGAAGCAGATAACAAATATATTTATGGATATGTGTACACATGTGTATATGCATGCATACATTTATTTGTTAAATGGAATTAGGGGATCAGAAGAGAAAAGTGACAGTGAAAAGAAAGATTTCCAAAACTTTAATTGCTGTTTATAAAAGAGAAACTTATAATAATAAATCAATGAGTTCATCTCAAATCATCTCAGAATTGCGATATAACTTTTCAATAAATACCTTCCTTTTTTTTTTGAGACGAAGTTTTGCGCTTGTTGCCTAGACTGGAGTGCAATGGCGTGATCTTGGCTCACTGCAACCTCTGCCTCCCAAGTTCAAGTGATTCTCCTGCCTCAGCCTCCCGGGTAGCTGGGATTACAGGCATGCACCACCACACTGGGCTGATTTTGTATTTTTAATAGAGTTGGGGTTTCTCTTTGTTGGTCAAGCTGGTCTTGAACTCCTCACCTCAGGTGATCCACCCGCCTCAGCCTCCCAGAGTGCTGGGATTACAGGCAGGAACCGCTGCGCCCAGCCTCAATAAATACCTTTTTTACCATGCTTCCTCTTAACACAACACCTTTGCACATGTGATTCTCTCTTCTTGGATTTCTCTCTCTTCCACTCTTTCCTAGTTTACCTCTGCTCATCCCTCAGATCTTAATGAAAGTGGAATTTTCCCCAGGGACATCTTCCCTAATCTGTCACTGGGTCATGTCTCCATTTAAATTATCATAATGCTATGTTCCTTTCCTTTGTAGCACTTGTGTTACTTGTGATTATATGCAGTAAGGTATTTCTCTTCCAATTGACTGTTAGTTTTGTGATGGCAAGGAACTATATCTATTTTTTTTTTTTGAGACCGAGTCTTACTCTGTTGCCCAGGCTGGAGTGCAGTGGCACGATCTTGTCTCCCTGTAACCTCCGCCTCCCAGGTTCAAGCAATTCTCCTGCCTCAGCCTCCCAAGTAGCTGGGGTTACAGGCGCATGCCACCATGCCCGGCTAATTTTTGTATTTTTAGTAGAGACAGGGTTTCACCATGTTGGCCAGGCTGGTCTCGAACACTTGATCTCATGATCTACACACCTCAGCCTCCCAAAGTGCTGGGATTACAGGCATGAGCCACTGTGTCCAGCCTTCTTTTTTTTTTAAAAAAAAAGTATTTATTTTTTACTCAACATACGTATTTCTGAACTATTTTTCTTTAATAGCTTTATTGAGGTACAGTTTTTTATTTTATCTTATTTTATTTATTATTTTGAGATAGGATCTCACTCTGTCGCCCAGGCTGGAGTGCAGTGGTAAGATCTGAGCTCACTGCAACCTCCACCTCCTGGGTTCAAGTGATTATCCTGCCTCAGCTTCCAGAGTAGCTAGGATTACAGGCATGTGCTACCACACCCAGATAATTTTTTGTATTTTTAGTAGAGACAGGGTTTCACCATGTTGGCCAGGCTGGTCTCAAACTCCTGACCTCAAGTGATCCACCTGCCTTGGCCTCCCAAAGTGCTGGTATTAGAGGCATCAGCCACCATGCCCACCCAAGGTACAGGTTTTTTTTATTTTTATTTTTTTGAGATGGAGTTTCGCTCTTGTTGCCCAGGCTGGAGTGCAATGGCACGACCACAGCTCCCTGCAACCTCCACCTCCCAGGTTCAAGCAATTCTTCACAGGTGTGTGCCACCATGCCTAGCTAATTTTTTAGTTGAGATGGACTTTCACCATGTTGGTCAGGCTGGTCTCAAACTCCTAACCTCAAGTGATCCACCCGCCTCCGCCTCTGGGATTACAGGCATGAGTCATTGTGCCCTGCCTGAGGTATAGTTTAAATACCATAACATTCACTTGTTTTAAGTGTATGGTTCATTGATTTTTAAAGTGAATTTACAGAGTTCTGCAACTATCATCACAATCCAGTTATAGAACATTTCGTCACTCCAAAAGATTCCCCTTGCTTATTTTCACATAATCCCAATTTCTACCCTAGTTCCAGGCAACCAGTAATCTGCTTTCTGTCTCTACAGATATACCTTTTTTGGATATTTCATATAAATGGAATGATACAATATATAGTCTTTTGCATCTGGCTTCCTTTATTTACCATGATTTTCTGTGTTGTAGTTTATCTGTATTATACTATGTATCAGTACTTCATTCCTTCTTTTTTAAAAACATTTTTTGTGGAGGTGGGGTCCCCCTATGTTGCCCAGGTTGGTCTTGAACACCTGTGCTTAAGTGATCCTTCCAGCTTGGCCACCCAAAGTGTGGAGATTACAGGTGTGAGCCACTGCATTTGGCCTTTATTCTTTTTTTGTTGCTGAATAATATTCCATCGTATGGCTAGACCACATTTTGTTTATTCACCATTTGATGGAATTGTTTCTACATTTTGGCTATTATAAATAATACTGCTATGTACAGTCTTTGTGTGGACATATGTTTTTAGTTCTCTTGGATAGATGCCTAGCAGAATTTCTGGGTCACGTGGTTAGGGTTAGTTATGTTTTTTAAAGGAAATTGC
The DNA here is from genome assembly GCA_963573385.1 of Cacajao melanocephalus. Taxonomy (NCBI): domain Eukaryota; kingdom Metazoa; phylum Chordata; class Mammalia; order Primates; family Pitheciidae; genus Cacajao; species Cacajao melanocephalus. The sequence goes on along the minus strand of CAUYLG010065152.1, from coordinate 141,009 downwards.
CAAACTTTTTTCCAAAGTGGCTGTATCATTTTAAATCCCCACCAGCAATGGGTTTCATGTTTTTTCACATTCTTCCCACTATTTTTCATTGTCTTTTTTGTTGTAGCTATTCTAGTGGATATGAAATGATACCCTTATTTTTTTGAGGAGTAAACTGTCTTTATTCACAGATGACATAATCATCTATATAGAAAATCCCATGGAATCTACAACAAAGTTAATAGAACTGTTAAGTTTATGAAAATTGTGGGATACAAGATCAATATGCCAAAGTCAATTGTATTTTCATTTATTAATGACAAAAATCTGAAATTTAAAAATACCATTTATAGTAGCACCTAAGGATATCACATATTTTCAGGAACATTGAGGAAAATCTGACAAGACCTATGCACTGACAACTACTAAACATTGATGAGAAATATTAAAGAAGACCGAAACAAATGGAGTGAGATAACTGTTTTTATGGAGGTCTCAACATGATGATGAAAGACCAAGGAGGATGTCATCAAAACATAGAATTTTAAAAGTTGGAACTCAGAGAGTGCTTGGTTTTCAAGCATAAGAAAATTCTAAATGTAGTCATGGTGTTAGTTGCTAGAAAGAGAGCATGGGCCGAGTGTGGTGGTTCATGCCTGTAATCCCAGCACTTTGGGAGGCCGAGGCAGGAGGATTGCTTGAGCCCAGGAGTTTGAGAACAGCCTGAACAACATAGTGAGATCTCATCTCTACAAAAAAAAATGTTTAAATGTGCTGGGTGTGTGGTGGCTCATGCCTGTGGTCCCAGCTGTTCTGGAGGGTGAGGTGGGAGGATTGCTTGAACCCGGAGGTCAAGGCTACAGTAAGCCATGATCATACCACTGCACGCTAGCTTGGGTGACAGAGCAAGTGAAACTGTCAGGGTAAGTGGGTGGATCTGTAGATCTTCCTGCCCCATGTTTAGAACACCAAGGAGGTGGTCAATGGGTGTATAGTGGGCAGAATGTGTGAAGTGATATATATATATATATATATATATATATATATATATATATATATTTTTTTTTTTTTTTTTTGAGTTAGAGTCTCACTCTGTCACCCAGGCTGGAGTGCAGTGGCATAATCCTGGCTCACTAGCACCTCGACCTTCTGGGCTTAAGCTATCCTCCCACCTCTGTCTCCTGAGTAGCTGGGACTACAGGTGCCCACCATCATGCTGGGCAAATTTTTTTTTTTTTTTAATTTTTACCAGTGCCGAGGTCTCGCTCTGTTGCCCAGACTTGTCTCAAACTCCTGAGCTCACGTGATCCTCCTGCCTCCATTTTCTAAAGTGCTGGGATTACAGGCATGGGCTACCATGCCCAGCCTGAAGTGATATCTTTTTTGCGGGAGGGGGGATGGAGTCTCACTCTGTCACCCAGGCTGGAGTGCAATGGCTTGATTTCAGCTCGCTGCAACCTCCACCTCCTGGGTTCAAGTGATTCTGCCTTAGCCTCCTGAGTAGCTGGGACTACAGGTACACACCACCATGCCCGGCTAATTTTTGTATTTTTAGTAAAGATGAGGTTTCATTATGTTGGCCAGGATGGTCTCTATCTTCTGACCTCGTGATCCACCTGCCTGGGCCCCCCAAAGTGCTGGGATTACAAACGTGAGGCGCCCAGCCTCTGAAGTGGTATCTTAATGTGCTTTTTGAATGTCTATTTTTGTTCACATTATATCCTTAGGTCTTGGAATAGTGCCTGGCATATAGTAGGCACTCAATGAAAATTGTGGTAGTAAAAAAGGATTAATATAATTTGACAGATGGCAACTTTAAAGTGCCTCAATTAGACAGGCTTACTTTAAATTAATTTTTTAGCTATTTATGGAGGGAGACGATGAGTCAAAAACAAGAGCCGGTCTCAAAGATTTATGGTAGTAACTTGTATAAACAAGGAAAGATCCCAGATTTCTGTCACTGAGACATTTCTACTTGTGCTATAATACTTTACAGGTGATAAGTAGTATATGCTTCCATAATTCATTTGATAAAATTTTTAAATGCCTTATTTGTTCTAGGCACTGTACTGAAAATGGGATATTACTTAAACAAGACAGATATGCATCTTTCCCTCATGGAGCTTATGGTCTACTGGGGGTTTTAGACAAGTAAACAGGCAATTAACAATACTGCATGACAGATGCTATGAAGTGAGAAGTGCAGATTGATGTGAGCATATAGAAGGAACGTCTAATACTAACACATAAGCTGAGTCCTGAGGAAATAGTTGACTTGGTCAGGCAAAGTGTTCTAGGCAGTTTGAGCAGCATCGACAAATGCAGAGAGATTAGACAAAGCCTGGAAAATTGGGAAACTAATATTCTGTAGGCTAGGGAGAGGAGGTTAAGAGAGTAAATAGGGGCCAGATCTCACAAGGCCTTCTAAGCCATTTTAGGGAGTTTAAAATTTACCTTGCAGGATGAAGAAACCTTGAAGCAAAGAAGTGACATGATGGGGCTGGGCGAGGTGGCTCACGCCTGTAATCCCAGCACTTTGGGAGGCCGAGGCAGGTGGATCATGAGGTCAAGAGATCGAGACCATCCTGGCCAACATGGTGAAACCCCGTCTCTACTAAAAATACAAAAATTAGCTTGGCGTGGTGGCAGGCACCTGTAGTCCCAGCTACTTGGGAAACTGAGGCAGGAGAATCGCTTGAACCTGGGAGGTGGGGGTTGAAGTGAGCCAAGATTGCACCATTGCACTACAGCCTGGCAACAGAGCGAGACTCCATCTCAAAAAAAAGAAGTGACATGATCACACATCTGATTTTAAAATAGTACTAAGACTTCATCGTGGAGACTGAATTGGAGAGCACAAATGTGAATTCAGGGAGACCAGTTGATAGACTTGTGTATTAATTTTGTGAGACAGCTGAGGAGACCTGAACTAGGAAAAGCAGTAGATAGGTTAAGGAAGTGTGGGGAGGGAGAAAAATGCCCTTGGTTTCTGACTTGAGTCATGGAGTCAGTGGTGGTTCCGTTCACTGGAATAGCAGATTGTTGAGAACCAGTAGGTTTGGGGGAGAAGAGGATGCATTTAGTTTTAGATTTGCTGAATTTAAAGGGCCTGTACTCAGTTTTGTGGGATTTATTGCGGACTTTCATTTCTTGTGGAAACCAGGAGAAATATCTGTTAGACATAGAAATGTTGAAATTATCAGTAGTGTATGGATAGTTACTAAAGCTGTAAGAATAGATGAACCATATACAAAAATCAACTAAAAATAGATTACAGACTTAAATGTAAGATCTGAAACTGTAAAACTACTAAAAGAAAACATAGGAAAAGTTCTATGACATTGGATCTGGGCAGTGATTTTTTTGGATATGAACCCAAAAGCACAGACAACAGAAGCAAACAGACAAATGGGATTACATCAAACAAAAAACACTTGTGCATATCCAAGGAAACAATTAATAGAGAGAAGAGAGAACCCACAGAATTAGAGAAAATACTTGCAAACTATACATCTAATAAGGGGTTAATATCTAGAATATATAAGGAACTCAAATAAATCAATAGTAAGGAAACAAATAACCTGATTAAAAATTGGGCAAAGGACCAGGTGCAGTGGCTAATGCCTATAATCCCATCACTTTGGGAGGCCAAGGTGGGAGGATAGCTTGAGTCCAGGAGTTCAAGACCAGCCCAGGCAACATGGTGAAACCCTATGTATTTAAAAAAATTAAAAAATAAAAAATAGGCAAAGGTGGCTGGGCACAGCAGCTCACACCTGTAATCCCAGCACTTTGAGAGACTGAGGGGGGCGGATCACTTGAGGTCAGGAGTTTGAGACGAGCCTGGACAACCTGGTGAAACCCCGTCTCTACTAAAAGTACAAAAATCAGCTGGGCATGGTGGTGTGTGCCTGTACTCCCAGCTACTTGAGAGACTGAGGCAAGAGAATCGCTTGAACCTGGGAGGAGGAGGTTGCAGTGAGCAGAGATCGTGCCATTGCATTCCAGCCTGGGTGACAGAGCAAGACTCTGTCTTGGAAGAAAAAAAAAAAGAAAAGTGTTGGCAAGGGCAGGGAGGAAAGAGAATCCTTAACACGGTTGGGCCAAATGTAAATTAATACAGTCATTAAGGACAACAGTATGGAGGCTTTTCCAAAAATTAAAAGTATAATTACCATATGCTCCATCAATCCCACTACTGGGTATATATCCAAAGGAAATGAAATCAGTATGTCAAAGAGAAATCTACACTCCCATGTTCACTGCAGCATTATTCACAATAGCCAAGATGCAAAATCAACCTAAGTGTCCATTAAGGATGAATGGATAAAGAAAATGTGGTATGTATACACAATGGAGCACTATTCAGCCATAAAATAGAAGGAAATCCTATCATTTGTGATGACATGGATGAACCTGGAGGACATTATGTTAAGTGAAATAAGTCATGCACAGGACAAATACTGCATGATCTTACTTACATACAGAATCTATAAAAGCGCAACTCAGAAGTAGAGAGTAGAATGGTAGTTACCAGGCGCTAGAATGGGGGTGGTTGGGGAGGTGTTGATCAAAGGATACAAGAATTCAGTTAGAAAGGAGGAATAAGTTCAAGAGATCTATTATACAAAATGGTAACTAGTTAATAACAATGACTATATTGAAAATTGCTGAGAGAAGATTTTAAGTGTTCTCACCACAAAAGTATGTGAGGTAATGCATATGTTAATTATCTTGATTTAGCTAATTACACAATGTATACATATTTCAAAACGACATGTACATAATATATACAATTTTAATTTATCAACTAAAATAAAATGTTAAAAAACAATTAAGGCCAGGTGTGGTGGGTCATACCTAGAATCCTAGTGCTTTGGAAGGCTGAGGCAGGAAGATCTCTTGAACCCAGCACTCATGATCACCTGGGCAACATAACCAGACCCTGTCTCCACACAAAGAAAAGTTAGCCAGTAGTCCTAATACTGTAGGCTGTACGACTACAGCCACGCACTTGTACTCCTAGCTACTCAGGAGGTTGAGGTGGTAGGATTGCCTCAGCGCTCCTTGCTTGAGCCCAGGCGTTTGAGGCTGCACTGAGCTTCAGTTGTGCCTTTGCAGTCTGATCTGGGCTATGGAGCAATACCCTATCTCTTTAAAAAATAATTTCTTAAAAAGAATTGATCAGATTGAGATGGAGTAGCCAATAGGTGGGGAGAAGCCCAAGAGTGTTGTCCCTATAATCAAGTGACAAAAGTGGCCCTCCCACCCCCCAAAAAAGAGAGTACATGAAATTGACCAGGAAACATGATATATATGAAGAGATGAAAGCCTAAGACAAGGACCCTATATTTCAGGGACAGACAGAGAAAGAGGGGCTGCCAGGTAGATAGGAGGAGACTGGGAACATTTTAGGTCCCAGAAACCAGGAATGGAGGAATAGTTGGCAATATTTTTACACTAAGAAATCAAGTAAGATATAGGTGGAGAGGTGGCTATTGGATGTAGCAAAAATGTGGACGACTTTGGCTAGAGAAGTTTAATGCAGTGTAGGAGCAAAAGAGGAGGTTACATTATCTTGGGTGACTGGGTCAGAAAGTGAAGACTGAGTACAGATAGTGTCTTCAAGAGGTTTAGCTGTGAAGGACATGAAAGGAACTGGAGTGGGACATAGGTTAAAGGAAAGTAAAATTTCATTAAGTTATTTTTCTTTCTTTTTTTCCTCTTTTATTTTATTTATTTATTTATTTATTTTTTAGAGACAGGGTCTCACACTGTTACCCATGCTGGTCTCAAACTCCTGGCCTCAAGCTATCCTCCTACTTTGGCCTCTCAAAATACTAGGTTTACAGGCATGAGCCACCATTCCCAGCATCATGAAGTTCTTTCGGTTTTTCTTATAGGAATGTGATTTGCTGTTTTAGTATTATGTCTGTTTTCTTAGCTTCATTTTATTTGGAGATGATAGGACAAGAATTGAAAACATGTAACTATATTTGCATTGTGTAATTAACCCTTTGCATGTAGTAAGGAAATAGCTTTACTATCTTAATTAGCTAGATTTTCTCAGTATAATTTTTGAGAGATTCTGGATAATGAAATCTCATTTTAATATATTTTGTATTCTGTTTGTTTTTTAGATCATTCATCGAGATATAAAACCTGAGAATATTTTAGTATCCCAGACAGGAGTTACTAAGCTCTGTGATTTTGGTTTCGCACGAACACTAGCAGCTCCTGGGGACATTTATACGGACTATGTGGCCACACGCTGGTATAGAGCTCCAGAATTAGTATTAAAAGATACTTCTTACGGAAAGTATGTATATTTTGGCATCCTGCCAGCCTTTCTTAGCTATGTCTCTCTCTTTTTTTTTAATTTGAGATGGAGTCTCACTCTGTTGCACAGGCTGGAGTGCAATGGCACAATCTTGGCTAACTGCAACCTCCACCTCCCAGGTTCAAGCAGTTCTCCTGTTTTAGCCTCCCAAGTAGCTGGGACCACAGGCTCACAGCACCATGCCTGGCTAGTTTTTGTATTTTTAGTAGAAATGGAGTTCTTCCATTTTGGTCAGGCTGGTCTCGAACTCCTGACCTCAGGTGATCCACCCGCCTCAGCCTCCCAAAGTGCTGGGATTACAGGCGTGAACCACTGTGCCCAGCCTCCTAGATATCTCTTTTACCCCTTGATATATTCTTATATATCCATCACCGCTAATACTGACAGGTTCTGTCCTCTGCATCTAGGTTGGGGCTAACAAGAGGGACACCTTTAAAGGTAACATAACAGATCCTATAGGTACCTGCATTGCTGGCTACTGTTGCTGCTACGCTCACTCAACTCTCATGGGTTGAATGGCCACAGCCCCAGAAGACAAATGCAGGCATCCCTCAGAGTGTATCTATATTTGCTTTAAGCTGTGCCATACCCCTGGCAGAGTTCCCTCCTCTGTTTATCTTCAGCCTCTACATTCTGCAAAGATTTGAAATCATTTACCTTACTCTGCCAGTGTTGCAGTAGGAACTGCCGAGTATTTCCTGGAAAAATTATTTTAAAATGGTACTGTTTTAGGTGCCTCAAAAGTAGCATGATCTTGGTCTAACACAAAACAGCAACCTAAAATACAGATAATCAATCTTGAACATAAAGAAATAAAAGTGTGTAACTTAATACCTGATTTAATAGAAAACTTGAAGGGGGTAATTCCCATGTGCTTTTCCTAGAAATTATTATTCTGTTATAATAATATGTAATCTTAATGGGTTTTAACCTTCTGCCAGAAACTGTTCTAAATGCTTTATATAAATCAAATAATTTAATCTTTACAACAACCCTATAATGAAGTTGCTACTATTAGCATTCTCATTTTGAATAATAGAACACTAAGGCACAGAGATAAAGTAATTTGCCTGAAGTCACATAGCTGGTTAATACCAGAACCAAACCAGGATTCTAGCCCAGGTGGTCTGGATTCACAATCCATGCCCCAGGGTACCTTTTCAACTGTACCTACCATTGATGTCCTGTACAGACTATCTCTGTGCCTCAGTTACTTCACCTATAAAATGGAAACAATAATAGGACTCACTTCATAGGTTTGTGGTGAGGATTAAATAATGTGATATATGCTCAATAAATATTATCTCCTTTTTTTTTTTTTTTGAGACAGAGTTTCACTCTTGTTGCCCAGGCTGGAGTGCAATGGCACCATCTCGGCTCACTGCAACCTCCATCTCTTGGGTTCAAGCGATTCTCCTTCCCAAGTAGCTGGGATTACAGGCATGCGCTAACACGCCCAGCTAATTTTGTATTTTTAGTAGAGATGGGGTTTCTCCTTGTTGGTCAGGCTGGTCTCGAACTCCCGACTTTAGGTGATCCACCAGCCTCAACCTCCCAAAGTGCTGAGATTACAGGTGTGAGCCACTGCAGCCAGCCGATATTATCTACTCTTATTCGAAGTCCTCAAAAATTTTTTCTTCATTTTTTTTTTTTTTTGCCTCTGGGCATAATATAGCCTACATAAGATCTCTCTGTCTCAGTTTTACCCTCTGTTCATGCTGTGGCTTAAATTCCTTTTCTGATACACTCCCTAGCCCCTCAATCCTATTCTATATCTTTTAGTACATTATCTGTAAATTTTGTGCCAGTTAATATTAACATGGGCTAGTTCTTTCTCTAGCTCTTTTTTTATTAACCTCCCACTAAAATTAAGTTCCTTGAGGATCGGCATAATCTCTTGTGTTCTGCATAACCAAACTTGGTGCCTTGCCCATGGTAAGGCTGGATTCTAGGAGACTTCACATTGTGTTTGAAACAAATTTGCTAGTGAGTCCTTTTTAAAAACCTTTTTATTGTAAAAGAAAACACAGACACAAGATATCACACATAACAAATGGATAGCTCTACCACCTGATCAAAAAACAGAATTTTGCCCGCCACCCCAGAAAACCCTTTGTGTGCCCTACTGCAATTGTAACATGCTCCCTTCCCTACAAATCAACCACGATATTGACTTTTAATTTAATTATTTCCTTGCATTTTTTAAAATAATGGAGACAGATCTTGCTATGCTGCCCAGGCTGGTCTCGAACTCCTGGCCTCAAGCAATCCTCCTGCCTCAGTCTCCCAAAGTGCTGGGATTACAGGTGTGAGCCACCAGACCTGGCTATTTCCTTGTATTTTAAAGACAGTTTTATCACCCAAATGTGCATCCATTTAGTTTAATCTAGGCTTTTTCAAGATATGACTCATATATCATACAAATCAGCCATTTAAAGTATACAATTAAGTGGTTTTCAGTATACTCACAGAGTTGTACAGCACAATCATAGTCAATTTTAGAACATATTTGTCACCCCCAAATGAAACCCTGTACCCATTAGTAATAACTCTCCATGTCCTCCCAACCCTTCCAGGCCTAGACAAACTCCTATCTGCTTTCATTCTCTATGGATTTGCCTATTCTGAACATTTCATATAAGTAAAATTATATCATATATGGTCCTTTGGGACTTTTTAAACTTAACATAGTGTGTATTAGTACTTCATTTCTTTCTTTCTGTCTTTTTTTTTTTTTTTTTTTAGCAGAGCTGGGGTTTCGCCGTGTTGGCCAGGTTGGTCTCGAACTCCTGACCTTAAGTGATCTGCTCACCTCGGCCTCCCAAAGTCCTGGAATTACAGGCATGAGCCACCATGCCCAGCCAGCACTTTATTTCTTTTTATGGCTGAATAATATTCCACTGAATGGATAGACCTTTTTTTATTTACCCTTTCATCAGCTGATGGACATTTGGGTTGTTCTTACTTTTTAGCTATTATGGGTAATGCTGCTATGAGCATTTGTATACTCATTTTTGTATGGACATATGTTTTCATTTCTTTTAGATATATACTTAGGAGTTAGAATTGTGGGTCATATGGTAACTCTATGTTTAATCTTTGAAGAACTGCCAGACTGTTTTCCAAAGTGTTTGTACCATTTTACATTCCCACTAGCTGAGTGTGAGGGTTTTAGTTTCTCCCTGTCTTTGCTAGCACTTACTATTATTGTTTTGTTTTTATAGCTATCTTAGCCTTTTTTTTTTAAAGTAAACTTTATTTTGGGATAATTTTAGATTTACAAGAAAGTTGCAAAGATAGCATAGAGAGTTTCCATATAGTCCTCACCCAGTTTCTGTTTACCCTAATATCCTATTTCATTACTATGGGTAAATTTGTCAAAACTAATCTTGTCCTAGCCAGGCAGGCGTCGTGGCACACACCCGTAGTCCCAGATTCTTAGGAAGCTGAGGCAGGAGGGTCACTTGAGCCCAGGAGTTTGAGGCAATAGTGTGTTATGTTTGCTCTTATGAATAGCCACTGCAATCTATCTAGCCTGGGCGACATACAAGACTCTATCTCTAAAAAAAATCACTAAACCATTGCCAACAACAAAACTAGCCTTGCTTTTTTTTATTTAAAAAAGATTTGATTTTTTTTTTTTTTTGAAGATGAGTCTTGCTTTGTCACCCAGGCTGGAGTGCAGTAGCATACCAGCTCATGGCACCCTCTGTCTCCCAGGTTCAAATGATTCTTGTGCCTCCTGAGTAGCTGAGATTACAGGGGCCAGTCACCACACCTGGTTAATTTTTTTTTTTTTTAAGATGGAGTCTCACACTGTTGCTCAGGCTGGGGTGCAATGGCACAATCTCCGCTCACTGCAACCTCTGCCTCCCAGGTTCAAGTGATTCTCCTGCCTCAGCCTCCCAAGTAGCTGGGATTACAGGTGCCCACCACTATGCCTGACTAAACTTTTGTATTTTTAGTAGAGGGAGTTTCTGTATGTTGGCCAGGCTGGTCTTGAACTCCTGAACTCAGGTGATCCACCCACCTTGGCCTCCCAAAGTGCTGGGATTACAGGCGTGAACCACTGCGCTTCGCCAATTTTTGTATTTTTAGTAGAGATGGGGTTCCGCCACGTTGGCCAAGCTGGTCTTGAACTCCTGGTCTCAAGTAATCTGCCTGCCTCCACGTCCCAAAGTGCTGAGATTACAGGTATGAGCCTCCACGCCCAGCCAAGATTTGATTTTTTTTTTTTTTTGAGATGGAGTCTCACTCTTTCGCCTAGGCTAGGGTGCAGTGGTGTAATCTCGCCTCACTGCAACCTCCACCTCCTGGGTTCAAGTGCTTCTCGTGCCTCAGCCTCCCAAGTAGCTGAGATTTCAGGCACCCACCATCATGCCCAGCTAATTTGTGTATTTTTAGTAGAGACTGGGTTTCACCACATTGGCCAGGCTGGTCTTGAACTCCTGACCTCAGGTGATCCGCCTGCTTTGGCCTCCCAAAGTGTTGGGATTACAGGTGTGAGCCTAATATGTTTTTAAACTATCTTTTAAACTATGGGAATTTCCTCTATCCCTTTGTTTCCCTTACAGCTTACCTGTTGAGGAGTCCAGACCATTTGCTTTGTTGAATTTCTCACAATCTGAATGTTGTTGATTACATTCCCATAGAAGAGTTCAATGTGTTTATCTGTCCTTTGTATTTTCTACAAATAGGCAGCTGATGCAGATTAGTCTGAGGTTCAATCCCTTTGGCAAGATTGTAGGTATTACTGTCTTCTTTCATAGAGGGAACAGGTTTGAATGTCTCTTTTTGTGATGTTAGTAAGCATTGATGCTTAATGACTAGATCCATCACGTCATCGGGATGTCCAAAATGGTGTTATTTTAACTTTATCATCTTTTTTAAATTCATTATTTGAATACTTTTATGAATAGGCATTTCCCCTTATTTGGTTACCTAATGACATAGTTCATATAGAGAAACTGGGTAAATACTTGATTTTTTTCATCAATTTTAAAGAATTAGCTCCAAAAGGTGACCTCCAAAGGCAACCAATTAATTTTTTTGGAAATATCATTATAAACTGATGAACTTAAACATATTTAATGAGTTTCAATGCATTACAATTATCAGGGCAGAAAGATACCTTTTGCCTACCTGTAACAAGAGTCACAGCCAATACTCATATAACAAAAGGTAGGTTAGCAAGAGAAGCATGACAAATTTAACAAAGTTCTATGACATAGAAGTCTTCATAAATGAAAACCCAAAGACCCAGGGAGAACACAATTGGATTTTATGCTAAATTTGCTGAAAGGAGTGGATAGTTGTAGAGAAACACGATTGGGCAAAAGGAGTAAGATCTAATGGTAATAAGCACAGCAAGGCCTGTTTGTTCAGATTCTTCTTCTGACTCTGTTTTGCATTCTTTCATTCCAGGTGTGGTGGGAAGGAGCTCTCTGGAATGAGGGTCTTATCAAGGGAGGTAGATCAGACAGTGACCTTTCTATGTTTTATGGCTTGCTTTGGGGAAGAAGAATTCTAGTTGCTCCAGAGGTGGGCAAAGGGAAGAGAAATCCTGGTTTCTGTGATACACCTTGAGGGAGAAAGGAGGACAGGAAAAGGTCAGAGACATTTTGTTTCTGAGGCCCTTCTAATCTCCTTCAGTTCAAAGTATGTGTCATGCCAAAGCACCGTACTTTTGGGTATCATAGTCTAAACCTGGACGCAATTATTATTATTATTATTGAAATTCAGAATCAATGGGTGCCTTTTCATGGTGGCTTCCTAAGTCCTTTGAACAGGACCTAGTATTTAGAATTTGATACTTTTTTTGTGACCTGACTGACAAGATAGTAGTCCAGGCTCATTTTTTACGTTTTTGCCCCAGACCTGGTGTCAGCCATATTATATTGTTTTTAAAAACAGCATAATTGAGATATTTTTAGATAATATGATTCATCCATTTGAAGTAAATTTCAGCGGTTTTTAGTATATTCACAGATATGTACAACCATCACCACAGTCAATTTTCAACAACTCAGTAAAAACCCCATACTCTTTGTCTATGGCACCCCTAAGACCTCCAAATGCCCTCCCTAACCCTAAGCAATCACTACTCTCTATCTTTATATATTTTTCTTTTTTAATTTTAATTTTATTATTATTTTTAATATAGAGATGGGGTCTCCCTATGTTGCCCAGGCTGGTTTTGAAATCTTGGGCTCAAGAAATCCTCCCCACTCAGCCTCTCAAAGTGCTAGGATTATAGGCATAAGCCACCACACCTGGTCCTACTTCTACAGGCATGCACCATTATGACTCGCTAATTTTTAATTTTTTCTTTTGTAGGGACAGGGTCTCGCTATGTTGACTAGGCTGATTTTGAATTCCTGGGCTCAAGCGATCCTCCTGCCTTAGCCTCCCAGAGTGTTAGGGTGATAGGTGTGAGCCACCACACTGAAGTCTTACTTTTTTATTCTAGCTATTCTAATGGGTGTGAAGTAGTATCTCATTGTGGGTTTGATTTACATTTCCCTAATGTCTAATGAGGTTGAATGTTTTTTTTTTGTACTTATTAGCCATTTGTATATTGTCCTTGGAGAAATGTCTGTTCGTATCCTTTGCCTATTTTTAAATTGAGTTGTCTTTTTATTATTGAGATGTAAGAATTTTCTACATATCTTAGATACAAATTCTTTATCAGATATGTGATTTGCAAATATGTTCTTCCATTTTGTGGGTTTTGTCTTCACTTTCTTGATGATGTCTTTTGATTTTTAAATGTTTTTAATTTTGAGAAGTCCAATTTATCTGTTTATTTGGTTGCCTATGCTTTTGGTATCATATTTCAAAATTGTTTGCCAAATCTGGGGTTATGAAGATTTACAGTTACATTTTCTTCTGAGAGCTATGAATTTAGCTCTTGCATTTAAGTCTGATCCATTTGAGTTAATTTTTCTATGTGCTATAAGGTGAGAGTTCAAGTTCATGCTTTTGCATGTGGCTATCCAGTTGTTGTCCTGGCACCATTTGTTGAAAATACTGTTCTTTCCCCATTATGGTCTTGGCCCCTTGTTGAAATTCAGTTGACCATGAATGTAAGTGTAACTGCCCAAGGGGTTCACCTTGCCTGCTGCCTAGACAGAGCCAATTCATCAAGACAGGGAAATTTCAATAGAGATAGAATAAATCATGCAGAGCTGGCTCTGCAGGAGAACAGAGTTTTATTATTACTCAAATCAGTCTCCATGAGCATTCAGGGAGCAGAGTTTTTAGGGACAACTTGGTGGGTGGGAGAGGCCAGTGAGCTGGGAGTGTTGTTCAGTCAGGCTTGAAATCATAGGAAGTCGAAGCTGTCTTCTTTCGCTGAGTTAATTCCTGAGTTGGGGCGGGACACAAGATCAGGTGAGCTGGTTTATCAATCTGGGTGGTGCCAGCTGATCCATCAAACGCAGGGTCTGCAAAATATCTCAAGCACTGATCTTAGGAGCAGTTTAGGAAGGGTCAGAATCTTGTAGCCTCTAGCTGCATGACTCCTAAACCATAATTTCTAATCTTGTGGCCACAAGTTTTTGGTGCCACAAAAGAAATAGCACTGGAACATAAATTTTCTCAGCAAGGCAAATTTACTTCTATAGAAGGGTGCATCTTGTGGATGGGGCAATGGCTACAGCACACCGGACAAGGGAGGGGAAGGGGGTATTATCCCTGATACCGCTAGTCCCTACTGCTTTGTCTTTTCCCTATTGGCTAGGGTTGGACTGCACGGTCTAAGTTAATTCCAACTGGCTATTTTTAAAGAGAGCAGGGGTATGATCCAGAGTGGTGGGGTGAGTAGTTTTGGCAGGAAGGACGGTTACAGAGCAGGTGACTAAGGACAGAGCAGGTGACTAAAAATGACCAAGGACAGAGCAGGTGATAGAGGGGAGGAGGGGGTTGTTCACTGAAACCAGGGGCAAGGAGATGTAAAGAATGAGGAAGGTAAACTTTAAAACAGAGAACAAAGAACAGGGAAACTGAACATACTGACATATTGGTTCTTTGAAGAGGAATTTACTGTACCCTACATGTTAGTCCTACAAAGGCAATCTGGTCCCCAGGCAAGAAGGAAGTCTGCTTTGGGAAAGGGCTGTTATTGTCTTTGTCTTAAACTGTATATGAAATTAGTCTAGCCTATGTCCAGGAATGAACAAGGACAGCTTGAAGGTTAGAAGCAAGATAGAGTTGATTAAGTTAGATCTCCTTCACTGTCTCAGTCATAATTTTGCAAAGGTGGTTTCATAAGGGCTTATTTCTAGAATCTCAATTCTGGTCCATTGATCTGCAAGGCTGTCCTTGTGCCAGCAATACACTTTCTTTCCTTTTTTTTTTTTTCACAAGGTCTCACTCTTTTGCCCAGGCTGGAGTGCAGTGGCATGATCTTGGCTCAAGCAATCCTCCCACCTCAGCCTCCTGAGTAGTTGGGACTTCAAGGGCGTATCACCAAGCCTGGCTAATTTTTAAATTTTTTGTAGAGACAGGATTTCACCACGTTGCCCAGGCTGGTCTTGAATGACGCTCAAGCAATCTGCCTGCTTTGGCCTCCAAAAGTGTTGGGATTATGGGCATGAGCCATTGCACCCAGCCAACACACTGTCTTAATGACTACTACTTTGTAGTAAGTTTAAAATCAGGAAGTGCGAGTCTTTCTACTTTGTTTACTTTTCTGAGATTGTTTTGGCTATTCTAGGTCCCTTGCAATTCCAGGTGAATTTTAAGATCAGCTTGTCAATTTTTGCAAAAAGACCTCTGAGATTCTGATACAGATTACATTGTATCTGTGGATTAGTTTAGAGGTTATTGCTGTCTTAACTCTTATTCTAATCTGTGACTTTAGGATGTTTTGCCATATATTTAGATCTTCCATTAACTTTTTCAACAATGTTTTGTAGTTTTCAAAGCATACATTTTGCACTTGTTTGGTAAAATATATTCTTAAGTATCTTACTCTTTGATGCTATTACGAATGGAGTTTTCGTAATTTCATTTCAAATTGTTCATTGCAAGGGCATAAAAATACAACTTATTTTTGTATATTGAGCTTATATTGAAGTGGTGTCATTGTCTGGGGTAAATACCCAGAGTTTGTCATTTCGTGCCAAGAAGATTAAGGACACGGACCTGCACGAGGAGTGAGTTTAAGAGCAGAGGTTTAATAGGCAAAAGAAAGAGAAAGAATCTCTCTCCTTAGTGAGAAAGAGGGACCTCCAAAAGGAAAATCTGGCATGCAGCTTGAGGAGGTGGTGTCCAGTTTACATAGGGCCCACAGATTTGTTCCACCAG
This sequence comes from Cacajao melanocephalus, assembly GCA_963573385.1. NCBI lineage: Eukaryota > Metazoa > Chordata > Mammalia > Primates > Pitheciidae > Cacajao > Cacajao melanocephalus. The sequence continues at coordinate 125,381 of CAUYLG010065152.1, read as the reverse complement.
GTGTGACATTTACATAGTGCAAGGGGAAGGCTGGTTGCCCCACCCTAATATTATTATGCAAAAGTAGTCTTTGCCTAGCTGGAGCCGTATTGTCTTCTCCTTACCTGATTTGCAAAGAGAAGGGAAGGTGGAGCCATCATTTTGAACATGCCTAGTCCCAGGTAGCCTTTTCCTGTTGGCATAACTGCTTGCATTCACCTGTGCAAGCTTCGAGCTTGCGTGTCTATGTCTGCAGCTCAATTCTACAGGCTGCTGTTGGTTAGAAAAGAAAATGATTTGGGGCTGCTTTTCATTAAAAGGAGAACCTTACCAAGGATCCCATACCCTCACTATCTGCCTAAATAATTTATTCTTAACTCTTAATATCATGCAACCTTCTGAACTTGTTTATTGGTTCTCATAGTTCTTTAGTGGATTGCTTAGGATTTTCTACATAGAAGATAATGTCGTCTGTGAGTAGATATAATTTCGCTTTTTTGCTGGTCTGGATGCCTTTTATTTCTTTTTCCTAATTGTGCAGACTTGAATCTCCAGTACAATGTTGAGTAGAAGTGGCAAGAGCATTGGCCAGGCATGGTGGCTCACCCCTGTAATCCCAGCACTTTGGGAGGCCGAAGCGGGCGGATCACCTGAGGTCGGGAGTTCAAGTCTAGCCTGACCAACATTGAGAAACCCCATCTCTACTAAAAATACAAAATTAGTCAGGAGTGGTGGTGCATGCCTGTAATCCCAGCTACTCAGGAGGCTGAGGCAGGAGAATCACTTGAACCCGGGAGGCAGAGGTTGCAGTGAGCTGAGATCGCGCCATTGCCCTCTAGCCTGGGCAACAAGAGCAAAACTCAGTCTCAAAAGAAAAAAAAAAAAAAAGTGGCAAGAGCAGACACCCTTATCTTGTTCCTAATCTTATAGGGAAAGCACTCAGTCTAAGTATGATATTAGATGTGGATTTTTCATAGATGCCCTTTATCAGGTTGAAGAAGTTTCCTTTTATTCTTAGTTTGTTGAGTGCTTTTATTATGAAGGGTGTTGGATTTTATAAAAAGTTTTTTCTTTGTCTATTGAAATGATCAAAATGAGAATTTTTTGTTTTTATTCTATTGATGTATTATATTACATTTCTTGGTTTTTGGATGTTAAACCAATATCCAATTGGTCACAGTGCATAATTCTTTTTCTTTTTTTCTTTTTTTTTTTGAGAGAGAGTCTTGCTCTTCTTGCCCAGGCTGGAGTGCAATGGCACCATCTTGACTCACTGCAACGTCTGCCTCCTGGGTTCAACCGATTTTCCTGCCTCAGCGTCCCAAGTAGCTGGGATTACAGGCACGGGATTACAGGTACAATCACCACGCCCAGTGAATTTTTTGTATTTTTAGTAGAGATGGGGTTTCACTATGTTGGCCAGGCTGGTCTTGAACTCCTGACCTCAGGTGATCCACCCACCTCTGCCTCCCAAAGTGCTGGGATTACAGGTGTGAGCTACTGTGCCCAGTGGCATAATTCTTTTTATGTGATGCTGGATTCAGTTTGCTGGTATTTTGTTGAGAATTTTGTGTTCACATTCATAAAAGATATTTGTCTGTAGTTTTCTACTGGTTTGGGTATCAGGGAAGTACTGATTTTTAAAAATGAGATGGGATGTGTTCCTCCTATTTTTTGAAAGAGTTTATGAAGATTTGATATTAATTCTTCTTTAAATGATAGAATTCAGTAGTGACATCATCTAGGCCTGGGCTTTTCTTTGTAGATAGTTTTTTTAAAAAATCACTGATTTAGTCTTTTCACTTGTTAAAAGTTTATTAAGATTGTCTGTTTTTTCTTGAGTCAATTGAAGTAGTTTGTGTTTTTCTGAGAAACTTCATTTAATCTAAGTTATCTTAATTTGTTGGCAAACAATTATTTATTCCTTTATAATCCTTTTAATTTCTGTACAGTCAGTAGTAATGTCACCTCTTTCATTTCTGATTCTATGTTACCCAGGCTGATCTCAAACTCCTGTACTCAAGTGATCCTCCTACCTCCACTTCCCAAAGTATTGAGATTAAAGTCATGAGCTACTGTGTCCAGCCTCAAAGTATTTTTTGATTTCCCCTTGGACCCATTGGTTATTTAGTGGATTATAGTTTAATATCTATATATTTGTAAATTTCTAAAATTTTTCCTATAATTGATATCTAATTTTATTCCACTGTAATAAGAGAATATATTTTGTGTAATTTCTGCCTTTTAAATTTACTGAGGTTTATTTATGGCCTAGCACGTGGGCTCTCCTGGAGAACGTTTCATATGACTTGAGAACAATATATAAATGTATATTCTATTGTTCTGTGAAATGTTCTGCAGAGAGTTATTAGGTCTAATTTGTTTCATGTCATTCATATTTTCTCTTTCCTTCTTGATTTTCTAACTGGTTTAGACATGTTTATCATTATTACAGTTTTCTGATAGATTGCACCCTTTATCATTACGAAATTTCCCTCTTCATCTCCAGTAACTTTTTTTTTGTTAAACGTCTATTTTGTGTGATATTAGGGCAGCCTTTTTAGTTTTCTTGTGATTGTTGTTTGCATAATATATCTTTTTCACAACTTTTGCTTACAATGTTTATATATTGAATATAAAGTTTATCTTCCCTAAACAGCATATAGTTAGATCATGAGTTTTATTTTTTCCTGTCCAGGCTGACAGTCTCTGCCTTTTGCTGGATAGGTTAATCTGTTAACATTTAATGTTATTATTATTTTTATTTATTCATTTTTTTGAGACAGAGTCTCTGTCACCCAGGCTGGAGTGCAGTGGTGCAATCTCAGCTCACTGTAATTTCCGCCTCCCAGGTTCAAGCAGTTCTCCTTGCCTCATCCTCCTGAGTAGCTAGGATTACAGGTGCCCACCACCATGCTTGGCTAAATTTTATATTTTTAGGAGAGATGGGGTTTCACCATGTTGGCCAGGCAGTCTGGTCTTGAATTCCTGACCTAAAGTGATCCACCCACCTAGGCCTCTCAAAGTGCTGGGATTACAGGTGTGAGCCACCACACCCCTCCTTTACTATATTTTTGGTTTTTTTTTTTCTTTTTAGTGGTTGCTCTAAGGTTTACACCTTATCAGAATCAACTGGTAAGTTTCTACGTGTACTAGTTTAATTCCAGTGATACAGATATAGAAAAGTTATTCTTACATCATTCTATTCCCTTTTCCATCTTTGTGTGGTTTATTTGTTGTACATATTACATCTAGTAATATTGCAAACCCAACAATATGTTGTTATTATTACTTTTTCTTTATAGCCATTTCTCTAAAGTCAATATAGTTTTGCTCCCTCTCACTTCCTTTTTGATATGATTGGCAAATATATTACACATATTACATTCGTAATGTTATAGGTACAACAATATATTGTATGCATATCATTTCTTCCCTAGGTAGAGGCAGCTGTAACGTCTTGCATATTATTTTGTATGAGGGGTCTTCAAAAAGTTTATGGAATGCATATTATGAAAAAAACTATGCATGCTTTAATTTCTTTTCTTTTTGCACCAAAATAAACTCATATTAACTTGTTACATTTCTGAAGAGGAGCTAGTTTGAGGCACTAAGAAGGATAATACATCAGTTGGAAAAGAGCCTCTATCAAAACAATATGAATTCTGCTAAAATTGAAGTAAGAACAAGCATCAAATTCATGATGAAGCTTGAGTGGAAGAATGGTGGAAGCACTGATGTTTTATGAAAAGTTCTTTTTTTTTTCAATTTTTAATGTTTTAAAATTTTAATACAGAAACAAGGTCTTTGCAGTGTTGGCCAAGCTAGTCTTGAACTCCTGGGCTCAAGCAATCCTCCTGCATCAGCCTCCGAAAGTGCTGAGATTACAGGCTTGGTTGGCTTTATGAAAAGTTTATGGAGACAATGCCCCAAGGAAACCAGCAGTTTACAAATGGATAACTTATTTTAAGAAGGGAGGAAATGATGTTAAAAAGGAAGCCTGGCTGGGCACGGTGGCTCACACCTGTAATCCCAGCACTCTGGGAGGCTGAGGCGGGCGGATCACAAGGTCAGGAGTTTGAGACCAGCCTGGCCAATGTGGTGAAACCCTGGTCTCTACTAAAAACACAAAAAATTGGCTGGGTGTGGTGGTCCACGCCTGTAATCCCGGCTACTTAGGAGGCTGAGGCAGAAGAATTGCTTGAAGCTGGGCAACAGAGGTTGCAGTGAGCCAAGATGCCACTGCACTCCATCCTGAGTGACAGAGCGAGACTCGGTCTCAAAAAAAAAAAAAAAAAGAAAGAAAGAAGCCTGCAGTAGCAGACCACTCACATCAATTTGTGAGGAGAACATTTTTCTTGTTCATGCCCTAATTGAAGGAAATCATTGCCCTAATTGAAGAATTATACAGGTAGAAACCATAGCCAACACTATAGACATCTCAACTGGTTCAGTGTACATAATTCTGACTGAAAAATTAAAGTTGAGCAAACTTTCCACTTGATGGATGCCAAAACCATTGCATCAAGATCAGCTGCAGACAAGAGCAGAGATTTCAATGGAAATTTTGAACAGGTGGCATCAAGATCCTGAAGCATTTCTCTGAAGAATTGCAACAGGTGATGAAACCTGGCTTTACCAGTATGATCCTGAAGACAAAGCACTGGCTACCAAGGGGTGGAAGTGGGCTGGTCAAAGCAAAAGAGATTCGTCAAGAGCAAAGGTCATGGCAACAGTTTTTTTTTTTTTTTGGATGCTCATGGCATTTTGCTTGTTGACTTTGTGGATGGCCAGAGAATAATATCTTCTTCTTGTGAGAGTGTTTCAAGAAAGTTACCCAAAACTTTTTTCCCCCAGCCAGACAGTGTCTGGCTCTGTCACCCAGACTGGAGTGCAGTGGTGGAATCTTGGCTCACTGCAACCTGTTTCCTGGGCTCAAGTGATTCTCCCACCTCAGCCCCCTGAGTAGTTGGGACTACAGGTACGTGCCACCATGCCCAGCTACATTTTGTATTTTTTGTAGAGATGGGGTTTTACCATGTTGTCCAGGCTGGTCTTGAACTCCTGAGCTCAAGCAATCTGCTGCCCTTGGTTTCCCAAAGTGCTGGGATTACAGGCATGAGCCACTGCACCCAGCTGAGAGTTGGCCAAAGCTTTAGCAAAATAAATTGGGAAAGCTTCACCAGAGTGTCTTTCTCCATCATGACCATGCTCCAGTTCATTCTTCTCATCCAACAAGGGCAATTTTATAAACATTTTGATGCAAAATTATTAGGCATCTACTTTAAAGTTCTGGTTTAGTTGCTTCTGATTCTTTTTATTTCCTAATCTTAAAAAAAATCTGTAAAGGGCACCCATTTTTCTTTAGTTAGTTAATAATGTAAAAAAGACTACATTGATGTGGTTAAATTCCCAAGACACTCAGTTCCTTAGGGATGTACTGAATGGCTGGTATCACTGCTTACAAAAGTATCTTGAACATTAGGGATCTTACATTGAGAATAAAGTTTATATTTATATTTTTATTTTTTTCTTAGAGTATCATTATTATTTATTTTATTTTTTATTTTTTTGAGACAGAGTCTGACTGTGTGACCCAGACTGGAGTGCAGTGGTGCAATCTTATCTCATTGCAACTTCCACCTTCCAGGCTCAAGCGATTCTCCTGTCTCAGCCTCCCAAGTAGTTGGGATTACAGGCATGTGCCACCATGCCTAGCTCATGAGAATAAAGCTTATATTTTAATTTTTGTCATTTATTTCCATTTTCATGAACTTTTTGAAGTCTTCTCATATAACTGCTTTTTAAAATGAATTAAGAGAAGGAAAAATTATGCATTTATATTGCCTTTTATAATTACATAATTACCTTTACCAGTGCTCTTTGTTTTATCATGTGGATTTTTAATTTTTTTGAGACAGGGTCTCACTCTGTCACCCAGGCTGGAGTGCAGTGGAGTGATCATGACTCACTGCATCCTCAATCTTCTGAGCTTAAACAATCCTTCTGCTTCAGCCTCTCAAATAGCTGGGACTACAGGCATGTGCCACCATACCCAACTAATTAATTTTTTTGTAGATACAGTGTCACACTATATTGCCTAGGCTGGTCTCAAACTCCTGGCCTCAAGCAGTCTTCCCTTGGTCTCAAATGTGCTGGGATTACAGGTATGAGCAACTATACCTGCCCTTCCTGTGGATTTGAATTACTGTCTGGGGTCACTTGCTTTCAGTCTTAAGAACTTCCATAATATTTTTTGTGAGTTGGGTTGGTTAGCACCAAATTCTCTGTTTTTGTTTATCTTGAAAAGTCTTACTTTCACCTTCATTTTTGAAAGGTGTCTTTGCTAGATATAGGCTTTTTGGTTGACAGGTCTTTTTTGGGCACTTTTAATTGTTGTACCACTATCTACTGGTCTCCATTGTTTCTATTGAGAAGTCTGTTGTTAATCTTACCAAAGTTCTTTTGTAAGTGATGATTTGTTTTTCTCATGCTGCTTTCAAGATTTTTGTCTTGTATAATGTATTTGTTTGTGGATCTCCTTGTGTTTATTGTTCTTGGAGTTTGTTGAGCTTCCTGTGCTTGTGGATTATTGTTCTGAAATAAATGTGGGCAGTTTTCCTCTATTATTTTATAAAATATTTTTCTTTTCTCCTCACTCATTTTTGTATTCCCAGTATACATACATATTATGGTGTTTCACATTTCTCTGAGTCTCTGCTATTTTTTTCATTCCTTTTACCTTCTGTCCTTGAGCTTACATAATTTCTACTGGTCTGTCTTCAAGTTCATGAATTCTTTTTTTTTTTTTTTGGTAGGGGGATGGAGTTTTGCTCTTGTTGCCCAAGCTGGAGTGCAAATGGTGTGATCTTGGCTTACTGCAACCTCTGCCTCGTGGGTTCAAGGGATTCTCTCACCTCAACCTCCTGAGTAGCTAGGATTACAGGTTCCCAACATCCACGCCTGGCTAATTTATGTATTTTTAGTAGAGATGGGGTTTTACTATGTTGGCCAGGCTGGATCTTGAACTCCTGACCTCAGATGATCCACCCACCTTGGCTTCCTAAAGTGCTGGGATTATAGGCATGAGCCACCATGCCTGGCCTCATGAATTCTTTTTTCTCTCTGTTTAAATCTAATGTTGATTTCCTCTAGTGAATTTTTAAATTTCAGTTATTGTGCTTCTCAACTCCAGAATTTCTACTTGGTTCTTCTTTATACATATATATATATATCTTGATTGATATTCTCTATTAATATTTGATGTGACACTGTCATTACACCTTTCTTTCCTTCTTTAATCATGTTTTCCCTTAGTTCTGTGAACATATTCATAATTCTTATTTTGAAATATTTTTCTGCCAAATCCAACATGTAGTTACTTTTTTTTTCTTCTTCTTTTTTTTTTTTAGAGACGGAGTCTTGCTCTGTCACCCAGGCTGAAGTGCAATGGTGCAATCTCAGCTCACTGCAACCTCCATCTCCTGGGTTCAAGCAATTCTTCTGCTTCAGGCTCCCAAAAACCTGGGACTACAGATGCACACCGCCATGCCTGGCTAATTTCTTTTGTATTTTAGTAGAGACGGGGTTTCACTGTGTTGCCCAGGCTGGTCTTGAACTCCTGAGCTCAGGCAATCTGCTTGCCTCACCTCCCAAAGTGCTAGGATTACAGGTGTGAGCCACCACGCCCAGTTCTTATAGGCAGTTCGGGTTGCCTGCTTTTTTTCTGGTGTATGGGTCATATCTCATAGATTTCTTTGCATGGTGTGTAATTTTTGTTGGAACTTGAATATTTTAGATAATATATTGTGGGAACTCTGGGTATGGGACCCCTCCTTCTGGGACTTGTTACTGTTATTTGCTTCTTTGTATCATAGTGACTGGCTAAATTATTTTCATGGAGTCACTATTCCTGCACACCCCCCCACCTCCAACACACAGTATTAAACCTCTTTAGTTGCTCCTCAGGGAGGCACAGCTTTGGGTAGGCCCACAGTCACTCTGAGATGACAGTGGTATTGGTAGGGTTATCTTTCTTTCCCTGGCTACTTCTAGCTGTTAAACTCCACTTGTTGATAGCTTATTGCTCTGTTATTTTCAACATTGCCCTGGGGCTTAAATAGCTCTACAAACTGTTCCAATCAAATTGTGGCTACTTTGAAGGAGTAGTTTCGGTGCTCAATAAATATTTGTCCTGATCCCAGGAAAGCATCTTCTAATTATATTATTCCATGGTTTTTTCCCACAAGCCAGCTGGCCTATATTCTAGACTGTAGCTTCATTAAATTGATGAATCTCCACCCAGTTGCCTTTCACCACCTTCTGTACTATTGTTGAGAACACATTTAGGCTGGAACTTCTCTACACTCTGTTGCAAATGATGTTTATTCCTTTGAAAGAGATTAGGAGCCATCTAATTTATGGCTTGGTTCTTCCCCAAGGGAAAATCTCTGAGCCCAGTTTCTGGATCTGGGTTGAATTCATGGCACTTTTCTCTCTAAGTTATATTCCTGCTCTTAAGAGCTGACTACTTAGTGGGATATGGAGAGCAGCAACCTGAGGTCCCCTGAGCTTGCTTCTCCTGGCATGAAACCTCTGCCTATGAGTGGGGCAAGTGTAGTTTGGGCCCCAGTATTCTCTGTGCACTGCATTCAAGATAGAACCATTGTTCCATGAACAAGGGTTGGTTGGAAGAGGGTCTCCCTCCTCTTGACACTGATCACCCAGAACTTAGCCTCAGCAACAGGTAGCTGGGAGAATTATGAGAAATGCTGAAGTTCCACTCGTCCTGGGAAGAAAGCTCTTCAACTGGGAGCTGGAGGAAGAGGGAGCCCTAGAGTGGAGTCTTTGCCTCACTAGGCAGAGAGTGGGGAAGGAAAAATTTTCTTGATTCAAATACAACGGGTTCATCTTTCTTATACTGAATTGCATAATTTTTAGAGGATAAATAAATCTTCATTTTATGCTTAGCCTCAGGACTATAAAGACTCTTTCTATATATATATATATATATATATATATATATATATATATATACACACATACATACATACATGCTTTAAGTGTTTTTATTTAAAAAAATAATTCTGAGGCGGAGAATCACTTGAACTCAGGAGGCAGAGCTGGCACTGAGCAGTGACTGTGCCATTGCACTCCAGCCTAGGCAACAAGAGCGAAACTCCGTCTTAAAAAAAAGTTTTACTAGTTTCAGTGATAAACTAGTAAGAGAGCAGGTCAGCTGATCTGTTCATTCTGTCATGCTAGAAGTTCACACCCCTGTTTTTTTGTTTCTTTAATTCTCCCTTACCTCTACATGTTAGATCTAAGCTTTTTTGGATCTACTTTTCTTGACTAAGGCTTGAGTCTAATACCTTTACTTTCCTTAGTAGGTTAATTTTGTTTTCGTTTTTTCCGTCGGAAAGCTCTTTTTCTGTAAAATGTAGTTGAAATGAGGAGAGATTTTCTCTATAGCTAACTAGGACTTGCTCATATTTCAGAAAATGGGGGGCCCTTTAAGATTGCTGCTGCAATGATAAGTAACTAGACATGGTCTGTCCTCTATTGCTCTTTGAAAGGTCTGCCTAGATAATGCTTTAAATTTCTGTAGATAATGGCTTACCTTACTAAACTGTACTGTGAAATTTCAGGTCAAGCTGGGGAAAAGTGAACTGCTTTGTGTAGGTCTGTTTTTAGTGTCTCTTTTGGTAGTGGAGGAGGTGCCTAGAAATTGCATTCTGTAGAGAGAATACTTAAAAATAACTTAAAGCTTGAGGGCTAAAACTTGGCTTTTTAAAGTGTGAAAGCTCATACCTTTATTAGTCATAGGAAACATGCAAACCTTTATCACAAGGTGGTACCACTATATAGCCACCAGAATGGTTAAATTGAAAAACGGACCAATGTAAGTGGAACAGTTACAACTCACATACACTGGTGGGGAAATGTAAACTTGTGCAATCACTCTGGAAAACTGTTACTAAACAACAGTTAAAGCTGAACATACACATATATGTATTCACCAAAAGATCCAAAACTTGGTCTTCATTTTATTTATTCTCACTAAAACTTACTAATATTCATTAAATAAAACTTGTGAAATAAGCAAACTTATAAGTTACTATTATATCATCCATGGTTATAATGCAGATCTGAAAAATCATGTATACAATAATTAATTCCTTTATTTCTTAGGTCATTTTCTAACAATATACACAAATACATATACATACTTCTCCATCTCCTTCCTTTTGAACAGAAATAGGAGCGTACTATGTATATAGTATAAAATCTTGGTTTCCCCTCCCCCTCTTCTTTCTTTATGAGACAGTGTCTCACTCTGTCTCACAGGCTGGAGTACATTGGTATACTCATAGCTCACTGCAGCCTTGATCTCTCAGGCTTAAGTGATCCTCCTGCCTCAGCCTCCCAAGTAGCTGGGACCACAGGCATGAGCCACCAAGCCCTGCCACTTTTTGTTTACTTAGATTCATAGACTTTAATTTTTAGACCAGTTTTAGGTTCCAGAAAAATTGAACAGAAATTGTAGTTTTCTGTCTCCTCCACCCTACTCCACACATTTCTCTATTACTGACATCTTGTATTAGTGTGGTACATTTGTTCCATTTGATGTACCGATATTGATACATTAGTATTAACTAAATTCCATAGTTTACATTAGAGTTTACTCTGTGTTGTATTTCCTGGGTTTTGATAAATGTAGAATGTCATGTATCCATAGTTATAATATCATACAGAATAATTTTGTGATCCTAAAAATCTTCTGTGCTTCATTTTTATTCTTCCCTCCCTCTCCTAGAACTCCTGGCAGCCATTGATCTTTTTACTGTCACTATACTTTAGACTTTTCCAGAATGTCATATAGTTGGAATCACACAGTATGTAGCTTTTTCAGACTGGTTTCTTTGACCTACCGATATATATTTAAGGTTCCTCCTTTTCTTTGGTGTCTTGACAGCTCACTTCTCTTTTATTGCTAAATAATATTCCATTCTATATATGTACCACAGTTTATTTATCCACTCACCTATTGAAGGACATCTTTATTGCTTCTATGTATTGGCAATTATGAAGCAAGCTGTTATAAACATTCATGTCCAGGTTTTTGTGTGGACTTAAGTGTTCAACTCATTTGGGTAAATGCCAAGGAGAGCAATTGCTGGGTCGTATGGTAAGACTGTTTACCTTTGTAAGAAGCTGTCAAATTGTCCTCTAAAGTGACTGTAGAATTTTGTATTTCTACCAGCAATGGATGGGGGAACCTGTTGCTCTCCATCCTTACCTGCATTTGATGTCAGCATTTTGGATTTTAGGCATTCTAATAGGTGTGTAGTGGCGTCTCATTATTGTTTTAATTTGGAATTATCTGATGACAAATGATATTGGGCATCTTTTAATCTGCCTGTTTGCCATCTTTATATCTTCTTTGGTGAGATGTGTGTTCATCTCTTTTGCCCATTTTTTAATTGGGTTATCTTGAATTTGAAGAGTTTTGTGTGTTTTGGATACAAATTCTTTATTATTTTGCAAATATTTTCCCCCAATTCATGGCTTGTCTTTTCATTTGCATAACATTATCTCTCATGGAGCAGAAATTTTTAGTTTTAATGAAGTTCCTCCCATCAATTTTTTCGTTTGTGAATTACGCTTTTGGTGTTGTATCTAAAATCTCGTTACCAAACCCAAGGCCATTTAGATTGTTTCCTATGTGATTATCTAGAGGTTTTACAGTTTTGTATCTTATATTTAGGTCTGTCATGCATCTTGAGTTAATTTTTGTGAAAGGTGTAGGATCTGTGTCTAGATTCAGTTTTTGTATGTTCCAGCACTATTTGCTGAAAAGACAAAAGACTATCTTTTTTTCTATTCATTTGCCTTTGTTCCTTTATCAAAAATCAGTTGAATATATTTGTGCAAGTCTGTTTCTGGGTTCTTTATTCTGTTCCCTTGATCGATTTAGCTATTCTTTCACCAGTACCATACTATCTTGCTTATTGTAGCTTTATAAAACATCTTGAAGTCAAGTAGTGTCAGTCTTTGTTCTTTTCAATATTGTATTGGCTGTATAGTCTGTTGCCTCTCCATATAAACTTTGCAATCAATTGTCAATATCTACAAAATAATTTCCTAGGATGTTTTTAAATTCACAGATTAAATTGTATGTATTTATTGTGTGCAGCATAATGTCTTAAGGTATGTAAACATTGTAGAATGACTTAATCTGGCTAATTGACACATGTGTGTTACCTCATATAATTATCAATTTTTAATTTACTGGGATTTTGATTGGGATTGCGTTGACTCTTTACATAAAGCTTGGAAGAACTGACATCTTGACAATATTGAGTCTTCCTATTGATGAACATGGAGTATCTTTCCATTTATTTCGATCTTTGATTTCTTTCATGAATGTTGCCTTTTTAGCTTAATAATTTATCTTGGAGATCATTCTATTTCTGCATATATAGATAGACCTACCTCATCATTGTTAACAGATGAGTATTTTATTGTGTGGTTGTACAAAAATTTTCTTAGCCATTCCCTTACAGATGGATGTTTTGGTTGTTTCCAATCTTTTTCTTCTACAAACAGTGCTGCAGTGAGATTCTCGTATTTATATTTGTACACACATGTGAGTATATCTTAGGATAAATTCCTAGGAGTAAAGTTATACAATCAAAAGTATATACAATTTAAATTTTGGTGGCTTTTGCCAATTTTTCCTCCAAAGAAGTTGTATAAGTTTATACTCCCAGAACACTACGTGGGACTATTTCTTTCCTGTAGCCTCACCAATATAGCAGTTAACAATTCTTATAAAGCTGGTATATGGTCTACAAGAAAAACTTACAATACCACTTGTTTCTTTGGCTTTGGCCTTATTTAAACATATTTTTAAGAATATATTTATATATTTCTACATGAAAAAGTGATTTTTTTTTCTGATCTGTTTGAGACCTGTGGATATCTGGGCTTTGGGCTGTGTGATCATTGAGATGGCCACTGGAAATCCCTATCTTCCTAGTAGCTCTGATTTGGATTTACTCCATAAAATCGTTTTGAAAGTAGGTAGGTATTACTGAAATAACATGAGTTACATGTCTAAAATAAATATTACCAGATCAATTCTGCTTAATTTTCATATTTTGCTTTTCTGTGTAAGAACAGGAAAGCATATTGTTTTGAGAGATAGCAGCAGATGGGTGCCTTGGGCTGATAAAGAAGGTAGAAAATTCTTTGCTAGGATGCAAATAGCTAAGCCATATATTGATGGTTGATGCTAAGAAAAATAGTACAATAGGAATGTACTTCAATTTATTCAAAAGTTGTTTTTAAATTAGGCTTCTACAAATATTTGCACCTCTATATAAGAACTTTTAAATAGAGTTGAGTTAGATGGTTTTTTAAAGCATTTGGAAATAGAAAATTATTTACTCAGAAACTGCCCTTCTTTTTTTTTTTTTTTGAGACCGAGTCTCCCTCTGATGCCCAGGCTGGAGTGCAGTGGCGTGATCTGGGCTTACTGCAACCTCTGACTCATGGTTTCAAGCAGTTCTCTGACTCAGCCTCCCAAGTAGCTGGGATTACAGGCACCTGCCACCACGCTTGGCTAATTTTTGCATTTTTAGGAGAGACAGGGTTTCACCATCTTGGCCAGGCTGGTCTTGAACTCCAGACCTCATGATCCACCTGCCTCAGCCTCCCAAAGTACTGGGATTACAGGCCTGAGCCACCGTGCCTTGCCAACCACCTTTCTTTTTAAAGAAAACAAGAATAGATAGCCAGATAGCTAAATAACGTATTTAAGAACATATTTGATGAAGGCTGAGCATGGTGGCTCACACCTGTAATCCCAGCACTTTGGGAGGCTGAGGCAGGCAGATCACCTGAGATCAGGAATTGGAGACCAACCTGACCAAAATAGTGAAACCCGATCTCTACTAAAAATACAAAAAAGAATTAACCAGGTGTGGTGGCAGGCACCTGTAATCACAGTTAGAAGGCTGAAGCATGAGAATCACTTGAATCCAGGAGGCGGAGGTTGCAGTGAGCCGAGATCGTGCCACTGCACTCTAGCCTGGGCAACAGAATGAGACTTTGTCTCGAAAAAAAAAGAGTATATTTAATGAGAGTTTAATTATTTGATGATCTGCTTTGGCCACCAAAACATTATGATGGTTAGCCTTGAAAATACAATTTCGGCCGGGCGCAGTGGCTCAAGCCTGTAATCCCAGCACTTTGGGAGACTGAGGTGGGTGGATCACGAGGTCAGGAGTTCAAGACCAGCCTGGCCAAGATAGTGAAACCTCGTCTCAAAAAATATAAAATAAAAAAAAAAGAAAATACAATTTCAAGATTTGTGGGTTTTTAAAAATTTTTAATTTTAATTTTTTTGAGACAGGGTCTCACTTTGTCATCCAGGCTAGAGTGCAGTAGTGCAACTATGGCTCACTGTAGCCTCAACTTCCTGAGCTCAGGTGATTCTCCCACCTCAGCCTGTTGAGTAGCTGGAACTATAGGTACGTGCCATCACGCCTGGCTAATTTTTGCATTTTTAGTGGAGCTGGGGTTTTGCTGTGTTGTCCAGGCTGGTCTCGAACTCCTGAACTCAAATGATCCACCCATCTTGGCCTCCCAAAGTGCTGGGATTATAGGCGTAAGCCACCATGCCTGGCCAAGATTTGTTTTTTATTATTACTGAATGAGGAGCTTGAGAAGTTCTTTGTGTGGTAGGGAAGCTATACATAAATTGTAATTACAGGATTATGAGGCAGATACTGTGAACAATTCTAAAAACAGTGAAATTTGGATAATTAATGATTTAAGATATAGTTTAGAGCCTTAAGACACCTCACTTTTGTGTGTCTTTTAAGAAGTTCTGGTAAGGGATTAATATCAGAAGGAACCTTAGATGGTGGGGTTTAATCCTATCATTTCACAAATGAGAAAACCAAGCATAAAAAAGGAAGAGATTTACCCAAGGTCACAGAACTAGTTATAGCAAAACTACTAGAACTTAGTTCCCTCCACTCCTACTTGTAGTTCTTTTCATTCTGCTACTACTCTCTAGCCTGGTTTCTTTTTTTACAATATTTTGATTTCTAAATACCTTTAATATTTTAGCTGTTTTGAGTAAAGTTTCAATCTATTTTGCTGATGGTAGTAAAATCATTTGGATACCCATATGGAAATGCGTAAAAGTTGGAATGCATTTTCTGATAGCATTACATATTATGTCTTATAGTTTAGGAAAAACAAATAAACCTGATGGTTTTACATCCCCTGTTGCCTGTGGGCTATCAGCAGACAACTTAGGAAACCTCAATTTTTTATGACATATTCAGAAAGTTTTTATTCAACTTTGAGAAATTAAAAGACATAATTGCTATTTTTCCTTGTATCCATTTTTAGTAATCTAATGTAGATCACATAGCAATTTGATTATTTTGACCATATACTAATTTCTCTGTTTTTTAAATATACATTTTTTTTTCTTTTCAGGCAATTTGACACCTCACTTGCAGAATCTCTTTTCCAAGAGCCCCATTTTTGCTGGGGTAGTTCTTCCTCAAGTTCAACATCCCAAAAACGCAAGAAAAAAATATCCAAAGCTTAATGGATTGTTGGCAGATATGGTTCATGTATGTTGTTGTTGTTTTCCCGAGACAGAGTCTCGCTCTGTCATCCAGGCTGGAGTGCAGTGGTGTGATCTCAGCTCACTGCAACCCCTGCCTCCCAGGTTCAAGAGATTCTCCTGCCTCAGCCTCCTGAGTAGCTGAGATTACAGGTGCCCGCCACAGCGCCCAGCTAATTTTTGTAGTTTTAGTAGAGATGGGGTTTCACCATGTTGGCCATGGTTGGCCAGGCTGGTCCTGAACTCCTGAGCTCAAGTTATCTGCCCACCTCGGCCTCCCAAAGTGCTGGGATTACAGGCATGAGTGACTGTGCCTAGCCAGTTCATGTATGTTGAGAAATTAAGACGTTATATCTGAGAAATTTGCATAAATTATAATACAGTTTAAAATGATCACTTTAATGAAATTCCAAAAGGATTCCTAAAGTAATCTGTAGAAAGTTATGTCTTTAGTACAGAGAAATTAAAATTAATAGACTGTCAGAGCTGAAAGCCCCCTAAGATAATTAGGTTCATTTAAATTATTAATCTATTTTAATGGTAATTAGGTATAAACTGGAGAAATTCTAAGGACTTACTATGTTTATCACTACCTTTTAACATTTAGTTTAGCTAGGTTAGGGACCTATTTTTTGTACTAAAATATCTATAGGACATCAGTAGCTGTAGTTTTAACGTCTGAAGATACACCAAGGCCAAAATCCATCTTGAACTGGAGAAAATAAAAACATTATATAGCTCCTTTTTATTACTTAAAAATTTTTATTATTATTTTTATTTTATTTGTTTACTTATTTATTTATTTTTTGAGACAGAGTCTCACTCTGTCGCCCAGGCTGGAGTGCAGTGGCATGATCTAGGCTCGCTGCAACCTCCGCCTCCTGGGTTCAAGCAATTCTCCTGCCTCAACCTCCCAAGTAGCTGGGACTACAGGTGTGCGCCATCATGCCTTGCTAATTTTTGCATTTTTAGTAGAGATGGGGTTTCACTATGTTAGCCAGGCTAGTCTTGAACTCCTGTCTGACCTCATGATATGCCCGTCTCAGTCTCCCAAAGTGCTGGGATTACAGACGTGAGCCACTGTGCCTGGCCCCCTTTTTGTTTTGAGACAAGAGTTTTGCTCTTGTTGCCCAGGCTGGAGTGCAGTGGCGTGATCTCTGCTCACCGCAAACTCGGCCTCCCAGGTTCAAGCGATTCTCCTGCCTCAGCCTCCCAAGTAGCTAGGATTACAGTCATGCACCACCATGTCTGCCTACTTTTGTATTGTTAGTAGAGACGGGGTTTCTCCATGTTGGTCAGGCTAGCCTCGAACTCCTGACCTCAGGTAACCTCAGGTGATCTACCTGCTTCGGCCTCCCAAAGTGCTGGGATTACAGGTGTGAGCCACTGTGCCCAGCCTTTATTTATTAATTTTTTTTGAGATGGGCTCTCACTCTTTCACCCAGGTCGGAGTGCAGTGGTGTGACCTCAGCTCACTGAAATTCCGACTTCCCAGGTTCAATTGATCCTCCCAACTCAGCCTCCCGAGTAACCTGGACTACAGGTACATGCCAATATAGCGGATAATTTTTGTATTTTTTTGGTAGAGATTGAGTTTCTCCGTGTTGCCCAGGCTGGTCTCAAACTCCTGGGCACAAGCAATTGACTTGCTTCAGCCTCTCAAAATGTTGGGATTACACGCGTATGCCACAGTGCCAGGATCCATTAAAAAAATTAGTTAATTATTTTTTACAGTTTCACTCTGTTACCCAGGCTGGAGTGCAATGGTGTGATCATTGCTCACTGCAACTTTGAACTATCCTCTAGTAATCCTTCCTCCTTGGCCTCTGAAAGTGGGATTATAGGCATAAGCAACTGTTCCTGGTCAAAATTTAAATTTTATTTAAACTGGCTGGGTACAATGGCTCATGCCTGTCATCCCAGCACTTTGGGAGGCTGAGGCAGGTGGATCACCTGAGGTCAGGAGTTCAAGACAAGTCAGACCAACATGATAAAACCCCGTCTCTTCTAAAAATACAAAAATTAGCCGGGCGTGGTGGTGTGTGCCTGTAGTCCCAGCTACTCGGGAGGCTGAGACAGGAGAATCACTTGAACCTTGGAGGCGGAGGTTGCAGTGAGCTGAGATTACACCACTGCACTCCAGCCTGGGTGACAGAGCAAGACTCTGTCTCAAAAATAAATCAATAAATGATAAAAATAAAAACATAAAATTTATTTAAACTAGGTAATAAATATACTGACATATTTAGTACAAAACTTATTTATTTTTATTTTGAAAATAATGACAAGAATTGCAATTACTTTTGCACCAACCTAATATAAGAAATACATAATAATTATAGAGAAAATGTAAAATACACAGTAAACAAAAAGAAGTTCAGATTTTCCCAATTCACATGAACCAGAAAAAAATTATTATTATCAGTTTGGTTTATAGGCTTCTAAAGTTTTCCCAACCAAAAAGATGCATAAAAATTTATGCTTTTAAAAAGGTGTCTTACTTTACACACTTCTATGTAACCTGTTTATTTTTTACTTACTAGTATATTTAAACATACTACAATGTTAATAAAAGTGAAACTATATGATAGTTTTTGGTGGTTGCATAGTATTTCATTGTACAACTATACAATTAGTTTATCTAAACTAATTTTGCGTTTTTGGACATTTGAATTACTTTTCATTTTTCTCCCACTATTGGTAAAGATATAACAACGAAAATTTTTTTATATTTGTCTATATGCATTTGTTTTATTATTTCTTTAGGAGAAATTACTAGAAGAGGTTTCGGGGCCAGTGCCTCATGCCTATAATCCTAGCACTTTGGGAGGCTGAGGTAGGAGGATCAGTTGAGCCCAGGAATCCAAGACCCACCTGGGAAACATAGGGAGACCCTGTCTTTACAAAAAATAAAAAATTAGCCAGGCACAGTGGCATGCGCCTATAGTCCCTGCTACTTGGGAGACTGAGGTGGGAGGATCGCCTGAGCCTGGGAAGTTGACGCTGCGGTGAGCTGTGATTGTGCCACTGCACTCCAGCCTTGGCAACAGAGTGAGACCCTGTCTTAGAAAATACATATATTAAAAGTGGATTTAGTAAGCTAAAGGATTTATATTTTTTAGAAGTTTTGATATTTTGCTGTTTCTTTCACAGATATTTTTTATTATTTATATCCTCGTTCTCACTTTAGCATTGGATATTTTTATTGTTATTTGAGATGAGGTCTTGCTATGTTGCCCAGGCTGGTGAGCTCAACCAATCCTCCTGCCTCAGCCTCCTAAGTAGCTGGGAGGTATTTTTTTAAAAATCGTATTTATAGCATTACAGGAGAGAGAAACATTATACTAATATTCATTGTCTATTTGTATTTCTTTTTTTTTAAGAATCTTTAGGCCAGCCATGGTGGCTCATGCATGTAATCCTAGGACTTTGAGAGGCCAAGGCAGGAGGAGGATGGCTTGAGGCCAGGTGTTCCAGACCCAGACTCAGCAATATAGTGAGATCCTGCCTCTAAACAAACAAACAAAATCGTAGGGTGTCATGATACTCACGTCTAGTCTTAGCTGTTTGGGAGGCTGAGGCAGGAGGATCCTTTGAACCCAGGAGTTTGAGACTATAGTGATCTATGCTTGCACCACTGCACTGTAGCCTGGGTGACAGAGCAAGACCCTGTCTGAAAAAAAGAAAGAGGCCAGGTACGGTAGCTCATGTCTGTAATCCCAGCACTTTGGGAGGCCAAAGCGGGTGGATCACCTGAGGTCAGGAGTTCGAATTAGCTGGGCCTGGTGGTGCATGCCTGTAATCCCAGCTACTCAGGAGGCTGAGGAAGGAGAATCGCTTGAACCTGGGAAGTGGAGGTTGAAGTGAGCTGAGATTGCACCACTGCACTCCAGCCTGTGTGACAGGAGCAAGACGCCATCTAAAAAAGAAAAAGGAAAAAAGAATCCTTAACCTATTTGTCAACTAAAATATTTATCTTATTGATTTGTGAAAAAAACACATTAATCTTTTGTCATAAGTTTTGCAATACTTTTGCAAGACTTGCAATATGTTTTTTTTTTTTAACAATTAGAATCATCCAATGATTTGGAATGCTACATTTATCTTAGACAAAATGCTTATACATGTGTAGTGTGTTTCTGTTCCATTGATTTTTCTCTTTATTCTAGAAGTAGTACAACTTTGATTTATTATTGTAACTTTAAAATACGTTTGAATATCTGATGTAGGGCATGTATTTTTCCTAGATATAAATTTTCTAAACAGTGTTATTGGGGTATAATTTATGGATAGTAAACTACACATACTTAAAATGTACAATTTGAAGAGTTTTGATACATGTATACACACATGAAACCGCCACCATAATCAAGATACCTCACACACACACACACACACACACACACACAAACAAACCTAACATTTTCATCACTCTCCAGAATTTCACTGTGTCCTTTTACAATTCATCTTTTCTTCCATTTCTGTCCCCAGATAACCACTGATTTGCTTTCTGTTCCCATGGATTAGTTTGCATTTTCCAGAATCTTATATAAATATAATCATACAGTAGGCACTCTTTTATATCTGACTTCTTCCAGTCAGCATAATGGTTTAGAGATTCATTCATGTTTTTGTATGTATCAGCAATTCCTTTTTTTGCAGAGTAGTAGTTCATCGTATGATTATATCACATTTTAAAAAATCCCTTCCCTGTTGATGGACATTTGGATTGTTTCTCATTTTTCGCTATTACAAATAAAGTTGCCATGAGAACATTCCTGTTCATCTTTGTGCATTCCACACAATGTATTTTCATTCCTCTTGCAGAAATATCTAAGAACAGAATGGCTGGGTCATGGGTAGGCACATGTTTAATTTTTAAAGAAACTGCCAATCTGTTTCCCAAAGTGTCATATTTTACATTTTCCAAAGTAGGATATATATTTAAATTCCCTGAATTATATTCATAGAAGGACTGCCTCTAATTTTTCTGCCTCTATGATTTGGTCAGACCTTTTAGCATTTTTCTTATTACGTTTTAGTGATAGATTACTATTATGTTCTAAAATAAGCACATATTTTTAAGTAGTTTCAGTTTTAAAGACCTAGGTATTCCTACATCACTAAGTAGGTGATAGACTTAAATAATTCTCTTTTGTGAATCAGTGTTTTTTTATTTTGGCTTAAAAAAAAACTCCATATAACATGGAATCTACCTTTTTTTTTTTTTTTTTGAGATGGAGTCTTGCTCTATAGCCCAGGCTGGAGTGCAATGGTGCGATCTTGGCTCACTGCAACCTCCGCCTCCCTGGTCTCATCAAGCAATTCTCCTACCTCAGCCTCCCAAGTAGCTGGGATTACAGGCACGAGCCACCATGACCAGTTAATTTTTGTATTTTTTAGTAGAGATGGGGTTTCACCATGTTGGCCAGTGTGGTCTTGAACTCCTGACCTCATGATCCGCCCACCTCGGCCTCCCAAAGTGCTGGGATTACAGGTATGAGCCACTGCGCCTGGCCAGAATTTACCTTCTTACAAAATTATTAAGTGTATAGTATGGTATTTTTAACTACATGCACATTATTGTACAGCAGATCTCTGGATTTTTTTCTGTGAATCAACTTGAATATGCATTTTGAAATAAACAGAAACATAATATTATATACAATTATCTTGGATTTGTTGGATTTTAATTGTGGCTCCTGTACTTATGAGATCTTAGACAAATTACTTAATCTCTCTGGGCCTCAGTCTCCTCATCTGTATAGTGAGGATAATAATAATAATACTTTGTAGGGTTGTTGTTGGGATGGAATGAAGAAAAAACCTGGAACATTGTCTGGTATGTAGTAAGCATGAATAGAAGTTACTAGTCAGGCATGGTGACATGTGTCTGTAGTTTGAGCTACTCAAGAGGTTAAGGCAGAAGGATATCTTGAGCTGAGGAGTTTCTAAGGCTCCAGTAAGCTATAATTGCACCACTGCACTCCAGACTGGGTGACAGAGTAAGAACCTGTCTCTAAAAAAATTTTATAAGGCCAAGGACTGTGGCTGTCTTCTGTAATTCCAGCACTTTGAGAGACTGAAGTGGGAGAATCACTTGAACTCAAGAGTTCATCAGCCTCAAATATAATGAAACTCCCATCTCTACAAAAAAGAAGTTAACTGTTATTATGTTTTCCCCTCCATTCACAGGAAGAATGAAAATTATAAAGCAGATACCTTTTATTCAAAATCTGTCTTTAATATTTTGATTAAATAAATGTTTTATTTATAATTATTGTTATGTAACTACATATAAATTTATTATGTACAACTTAACATTCAAAACGTCCTTCTATTTTTTTGTTTGTTTCTGTACCAAGGCAGGGAAACAGAAAAGAGCTGTTGTAATAATGGGTTATTTTTTATTTTTTTTCTCTATTGCATTTTAGGTTTTGGGGTACATGTGAAGAACATACAAGATTGTTGCATAGGTACACACATGGCAGTGTGATTTGCTGCCTTCCTCCCCTTCACCTATATCTGGAATTTCTCCCCATGCTATCTCTCCCCAACTCCCCACCCCGCACTGTCCCTCTCCTATTTCCCCCCAACAGACCCTAGTGTGTGATGCTTCCCTCCCTGTGTCCATGTGTTCTCATTGTTCAACACCCGACTATGAGTGAGAACATGCGGTGTTTGATTTTCTGTTCTTGCGTCAGTTTGCTGAGAATGATGGTTTCCAGGTTCATCCATGTCCCTACAAAGGACCCGAACTCATCTTTTTTTATGACTGCATAGTATTCCATGGTGTATATGTGCCACGTTTTCCCTGTCCAGTCTATCATCGATGGGCATTTGGGTTGGTTCCAGGTTTTGCTCTTGTAAACAGTGCTGCAATGAACATTCGTTTGCATGTGTCATTATAATATAACTAGATCAGTTTTTAAAAAGGACAAAAAGCTGATTATTCATATGTTTTGTTCTTGTGCTCCAAAAGATATTAACTACTATTTCTCAAAATGTTTAGACATCTGGATAACAAGCGACAAGTTCAATTTTCCAGATGTTTTGGTCTCCTGGGAGCCAAGAACCCAAGCTGCTGATTTATTTGAGGAGTAGAGAGAAAGACATATTTTTGTTTCTTCAGTTTTCTGATTTATTTGTATATCTGCCAGAAGTTTTAGAAACCACAATGCCTGGCGTGTTAGATAAGATCATAGTGCAGTTTGCTGGAGAGTGGAGTCAGGAAGATGAGGAGTGCCAATGATTTTACAAGGAATTATTTTCACAGTTTTATCATTTGTCTTGAGTTGGAGGAAATGGGCCTGCCCTGTGCCGAGAATATATTCTAAGAAGTAACTGTGCTTTTCTACCTCATGTTTCTACTTCTGTGGTAGCAAAACCACATACAGACAGTTAGATGAAGTGACTGGGTTGCTGTGATGATATAGCCTCAGTTTCATTTCAAGTTGCTGTAATGACCTGTGTTCCTCTTTTTAAAGATAATGGGAAATTCATCCGAGTTCCAGAAAGCAGTCAAGTTGGTGATCAGCACAGTTTCATTTGACAAAGATTCTACCGTCCAAGTCTTTGAGGCCACGATAAGGTAAAATAACGAATATTCATAAAGTGAGTTGAAGACTTCTTTTTGTGTATTTTAGAAGAAAAATTTCTGTGAAGGTCTCCTAGACCCAAGATCCAGGCAGGGAGTCCATATGGGCTTTATGGGTACAGTGTGCATTTTTCATATTCATATCATACTTATCAAACCTGGAACAGTTGTTTCAAAGTAATCACATTCTGGACTGAAGGGAAAGACGCATTTATATTTTGTTTTGTTTTTATAGATTAAACTTTTGTTGTTGTTGTTGAAATGGAGTCTCTGTCACCCAGGCTGGAGAGCAGTGGCACAATCTCTGCTCACTGCAATCTCCACCTCCCAGGTACAAGGGATTCTCATGCCTTACCCTCCTGAGTAGCTGGAATTACAGGCATGCACTACCACACCTGGCTAATTTTTGTATTTTTAGTAGAGACAGGGTTTCACCATGTTGGCCAGCTGGTCTCAAACTCCTGACCACAAGTGATCCGTCTGCCTCGGCCTCCCAAAGTCCTGGGATTACAGGCGTGAGCCACCATACCTGGGCACATTTATATTTTAATGGGGGTGTAAAATAGATGTCTGTCTAGTACAGAATTTCGTGGTTTCTCTTCATAGTCTGATCTTATTTACTTCTTTCACGATGTCCTCGGAAAACCCCTACCTATTTCTGAAGGAAATGAGAGTTCCCCATCTCACCACCCACAGAAAATCACTGCTTACCATTTTAGTATATTATCCTTGTTAAATATATCTCTTCTATTTCTCTCTCCCTCTCTCTCTCCCTCTCTCTCTTTCTCTCTCTCTGTTTAGCGCATTGGGATCCTGTTGCACACCTAGTATATTGTATAGTGATTTCTTTGCTTTAATTTGTTGTGATTATTTTCCTGTTTAAATTTTTTGAAAATTGTATTACTGCATAACATTCCAGTTAACAGTTGTAATACTTATTTAAAATTAGAATTGTGAAAACCTTTGTTCTAACATATGTCACAGTCTACTTCAGATCATTAGAGTGGGACTTTATGGGTCTACAAGGACATAGGTGTAAGCTGTTAGCCTGCTCCCTCTCAGTAGGTCATTCTCTCCTCCTCCTCCTCACCTTGCTTCTTTACTAGATGTTAAAGTGTTAGCGAAGTTCAACAGTTGCTTGGCAGCCAAAACTACAAAAATTACTTAGTAATTGTTGTCTTACCTTTCTCTGTTTTTTTTAAAATTTAAACTAATTTTTTTTAATTTTTTTTATTTTTAGAGCAAGGTCTTGCTCTGCTGCCCAGGCTGGAGTGCAGTGGTGCTGTCACTATTCACTGCAGCCTTGAACTCCTGGCTCAAACGATCCTCCCACCTCAGCCTCTGAAGTAGCTGGAACTAGAGGCAAATGTCACCATGCCCAGCTTCTGTTTTTTATGAGTGTTTTCCCCAAGTGAAATAAATCAAGAGTAATTTAATAATACTAATAGGCGATATTCTGAGAACAATTAGTATACGCCCCCCCTCCTTTTTTTTTTTAAAAAGAGACAGGGTCCTGCTCTGTTACTCAGGCTGAAGTGTAGTGGCATGATCATAGCAGCCTTCAACTTCTAGACTCAAGAGATCCTTCCGCCTCAGCCTCCCATGTATTTGGGACTACTGGTGTGTGCCACCACACCTGGCTAATTTTATTTATTTATTTATTTTGAGATGGAGTTTTGCTGTTATTATCCAGGCTTCAATGCAGTGGCGATCTCAGCTCACCACAACCTCCGCCTCCCAGGTTCAAGCTATTCTCCTGCCTCAGCCTCCCAAGTAGCTGGGATTATAGGCATGCACCACCATGCCTGGCTAATTCTTTGTATTTTTAGTAGAGATGGGGTTTCTCCGTGTTGGTCAGGCTGGTCTTGAACTCCCGACCTCAGGTGATCCACTCGCCTCAGCCTCCTAAAGTGCTGGGATTACAGGTGTGAGCCACCACGCCCGGCCTAATTTTTTTTTAATTTTAATTTTTAATAGAGACAGGGTGTTGCTTTGTTGCCTGGGCTGATCTTAAGCTCCTGGCCTTAAGCGATCCATCTCCCTTGACAAAGTGCTAGGACTACAGACATGAGCCATTGCACTCAGCCAACTCCCTTTTCTTAATGCCCTAAGATTTAATTTACCAAAATTGTTAATATTTTAAATAGTATTGTTTTTGGTAGCCTGGGATAAATGATTCCCTTTCTCTCTTTTAGTAATATGGTTAACAAAAATCCGTCATGTTTTATTAGAGCTAGAAAGGAATTTAAGAAGCCATTAAGTCAGGTCTCTCTTGACATCAGCTAGTCGTGAGTCTATGTGGATATGAAGGTACTTCTGTCTTTGTGAATTGTATTATGAGCATTTATGAGCAACATGATTGTATTATGTTTTTGTTCTTCCTGTCATCAGGGTTCTGGGAAGCCTCCTTTCTGCTCACAGAATAATAACTGACTCCAAGCAGCCCTTTGGTGACATGACAATTAAGGATTATGATAATGAGTTGTTATACATGGCCCATGACCTGGCCGTGAGGCTCCTCCCTGCTTTTGAAAACACCAAGACAGGGATTCCATATCCTCGGGTGGGTAGGACTGGTTTGACAATTTACTGTTTTCCTGAATTAAGATTCTTTGTTTATTAATTTATTTGGGATAAGGAGTGAGATGGAGATAGATGAGAAAAGCAGTGTCTTTAGGAGAATTTGGCCTTAAATATGAAGTAAATATTTTAAAATTAATTCAGCATTTACTGAGCATCCACTGTATAAAAGGCAAACAGTGATATATCTGACATTCCTTCCCCTTAAGGAATTGATGTTCTGTGAAGTTCAGTATTCTTAGGTTCATTTACATGTGTGATTTATATTCCCTGCTACAAAGCAGTGTGGGGAGTTTGTCTTCATCTCTGACTTGGGTCTGTTTCCCCAGAGATCCTCACATGGGTATTGCAGGAGCTCAGTGAGTGTTCTTTTGAATGCTTCACACGGATCTTTCAAATAGAGCCTGCACAGACCAGCAAGTTAGCTGCTGATTTAAATGCCAGGATCTGGAATTAGATTTTATCTTTGTGACATCTGATTTGCCAGGCCTAGAACTCCACTGGGAATTGAGTCAGCCTTTTAGGTAACTGGCTGAGAATTGCCAGAGCACAGAGCCTTCATGATGAAACTGGCTGTCATATTCTGGCAGTGCCTCCTTTCTCTTCCGTTTGGAGGTTTGCTGAACAGGAGTGAGTTCATAGTGGCTCACTTAAAATTTAGAAGCAATTCTGTAGTTTGCCTTGGTATCTAACCCTAAAGCCTGGTGTCTGTGTTACCATGAAGAAAACTTGCTGGAAAGAGACGTTTTAGTGAAGTGTCACACAGCCTTTCCCTGAAGATTTGCTCCTTTTAATAAAGCAAGGCTCTGCTGTTCTTACTGTCTTGTTTGTGTCTTTTAAATTTAATTCCCACATTCACCTCATATGTATCTTGGAAGGCAGAGGGCTGACTCACTGTGGTAAACTTGGTTTATTAGCTGAGTGTAGTCTTTGAGATCTGGCTTTTCAGCCCTGTGGGTTCCTTGAGTTTTGTCACAGTCTTTGTCTCTTCCCATCCCCAGGTAAATCTAAAGAAAGGAGTTCCTCCTGACAGCAATAATGAGACATGTACAGCGGGAGCTGGTTCTCTCCTGGTGGAATTCGGGATTCTGAGCCGACTGCTGGGGGACTCCACATTTGAGTGGGTGGCCAGACGAGCAGTGAAAGCCCTTTGGAACCTCCGGAGCAACGATACAGGATTGCTAGGTGTGGCACCTTTGCTCGCCATTGGGACTGTACACTGCTTGGTCCCCTTTCCTTTTATCTTCTCTGGGCTCTGCCCCCTTTTCAGTCTTTAACTCAATTGACAACGCAGAAAGAATTGTGTCAGCTGTATCTAATTTCTTTATGTGACTCTTTGCAGAGAATGAGGCTGGATAGTCTGATGGAAAAGAATAAAGCTTTTGTGTTTGAGGCCTCCCTTCTGATTTGGATCCCCTGGCATATTCCGCTTGAAAATTATTATTAATGGAAATGCCATAAAAAGAACTGCCTCTGAGGCAATTTTATTGCTTCGATATCAGATTCTAAATATAGGAATTTAGAGTTACTTTGGAGCATCTTTTTCCTTTTAAAAATCTAGGCGTGTTGTAGTAGATTGAAAGTCCAGATTAAACCTGTATGAGATGGGGTTTTTCTCCCTTGAGAATGTTTGGTGAAGAGGTTACTTAAAAATTACTATGGAAAATTTCAGAGTATAGTAGAGAGAAAGTATAATGAATAATAACCCCGATGTACTCATCATTTATCTTTAATAATTATCAGTATTTTGCTAACTCAAAAGTATTTAATTATTTATTTTGAGATAGGATCTCACTGTGTCACCCAGGCTGGAGTTCAGTGGTGTGATCTTGGCTCACTGCAGCCTCCACCAGCCGGGCTCAATGATCCTCTCGCTTCAGCCTTCCAAGTAGCTGAGATGACCGGCCTGTGCCACCATGCTCATGCTTGCTTTATGTAGAGACAGGGTCTCACTACGTTGCCTGACTAGTCTGTAACTCCTGAGCTTAAGCAATAAGGGCTGGAATGACAGGTGTAAGCCACTGTGCATGGCCTAGGTGTTATTTTAAAGTGGGTTTTTACCTGTTTTAAGTTCTGAAATTTATGTATACATTTGTTGTATTTAACAACAGCAATAGAAATAAAGCAGTCACTCAAATTGTCAGCCTATCACCAAATAGTTGACCAGTATCACTCCAGATTGTCAACTGTTTAGGTTTCCATAGATCCTTTCAGCCTGGCATGTGCAACTTTATAAATTTTTCATTATAATATAAACAAATATTTTTATTCTGCCTGATGTTTGGCAGAGCACTTATTTCCAAGTTGTTGCCTTGTTTTCATAGTTACCATTATTTTTGTTGTTTTATTATTAAAAAAATTATATTTTCTCTTTTCTTTTTTTTTTTGTTTTTTGAGACAGGGTCTCCCTCTGTCACCCAGGCTGGATGGCAGTGGCACAATCTTGGCTCACTGCAACCTCTGCCTCCCAGGCTTAAGTGATCCCCCATCTTGGCCTCCTGAGTAGCTGAGGCTACAGATACCCACCACCATGCCCAGCTAATTTTTTGTATTTTTGGTAGAGACAGAGTTTCACCATGTTGCCCAGGCTGGTCTCGAACTCCTGAGCTCAAGCGACCCACCTGCCTCGGCCTCACAAAGTGCTGGGATTACAAGTGTAAGCCATCATGCCTAGCCACTTTTTCTTTTAAAATAATTTTTTTGGATGAATTCCCAGGAATGGCAGTACTGGGTTAAAGTCTGTGAACACTCTTGGGTCTTGAAATGCTTCATCAATCTGGAAAAGCAAAATGACAAACCTATTTTTATTTTGAATTAAATGTTTATCCCCATGTTTGTGTCAGTAAGCACTACATATTTAGAAATACGTTTAGGCTAAGCTACTGATAGGACTGATAAAAATGTTAGGGCCAAGCATCTACTCCTTCTCCTGCATGCCAAGGATAGAGGTGCTGAGGAGCAGTGTGGTTAGAGAAGGAGGCCTGTCCCCATCCATGTCCTCCCTGATGAGACAGTTGAGACCTCAAATGCCTTGTTTGTTTTTGCAGGCAACGTTGTGAACATTCAGACGGGCCATTGGGTTGGAAAGCAAAGTGGCCTGGGTGCCGGGCTGGACTCCTTCTATGAATACCTCTTGAAATCTTACATTCTCTTTGGAGAAAAAGAAGACCTAGAAATGTTTAATGCTGCATATCAGAGTATTCAGAACTACTTAAGAAGAGGGTATGTCTCCCTAACGTCTCCTCTGTTGCCTTGTAAAGCAAACAGAATGCATTCTGAAGTGTTTGTATTTTTTTAACATACAATCACAGGGCCTGTTTATCTCTGCCCTTACCTTACCACCTCTCCTAGTTTGTTAGTCATCTGGGGGCAAAGAGCTGTGTTAGCTTTCTGTCACTGTTTACCATAGTACTGAACCTCATCGCTTAAAACAACAAGCATCATCTCATGAAGTTTCTTTGGGACAGTAATCCAGGAGCAGCTGAGCCCGTCACTCTGGCCCAGGATCTGTCCTGAGGTTGTTGTCAAGCTGTTGGCCAGGGCCACAGCCATGCCATGGCTTGAATGGGGCTGGGAGATCCCCTTCCAGGCTCACTTGTATGGTGACTGGCAGGCTTCAGTTCCTCATTGGCTGTTGGCTGGAGGGCTCAGTTCTTTGCCAAGGGTCCTCTTTATAGGTAGCTCATGGCCACTGGCTTCCCCCAGAGTGAGTGATCTGAGAGAAAAAGAGAGAGAGGCCAAAATGGCAGCCCACAGTGCTTTCATGACTAATCTGGGAATGATATACCAATACTTCTGCCAGATCATTAGTCACCCAGACCAACCCTGATACAGTGTGGGAGGGAGCTACGCAAGGATGTGACCTGCAGTAACAGAGGTTATCAGGGGCCGTCTGGAGACTGACTACTACTATAGGAGCTGACACATCCTGGTGTTTAACTGTGGCTTTAATTGCAGATAGATCTACAATGCAAGATGGTTATTTGCAGGACAATGTTTTGGTTCTGTTACTTTCCAGAGAATTGTTAGGATTGGTCTTTATACTTGATGGGACAGTTAACCACATTTTTTCTCTCTAAGTTTGTTTAAAACAACATTTTTCACCATTTTCTGTTGTGCATACAGGATGACAGGAGAGAGAGAGCCATTTGAAGCTACAGTGGCTTCTACTCTAGTGTTACTCTCTCTTCCCCAGATCTTTCTTTTTTTTTTTTTTTGAGAGGGAGTCTTGCTCTATCGCCCAGGCTGGAGTACAGTGGCGCGATCTCGGCTCACTGCAACTTCTACCTCCCAGGTTCAAGCGATCCTTCTGCCTCAGCCTCCTGAGTAGCTGGGATTACAGGCACGTGCCACCACACCTGGCTAATTTTTGTATTTTTAGTAGAGATGGGGTTTCACCGTGTTGGTCAGACTAGTCTCGAACTCCTGACCTCGTGATCCGTCCACCTTGGCCTCCCAAAGTGTTGGGATTACAGGTGTGAGCCACCACGCCTGGCCCCCAGATCTTTGTTTGTATGTATTTCTGTGTTAAGTGGCCAGTTTCAGTACAAGTTATAGCTACCAAGCTTCCTGATTGGTAGGATTTTCTTGGGCCCTTTTCTACATTGCTGATGCAGGAACCACTTGTGTGTGCTGTGTTTAAGTAAGGGACCTTTTGGGTAGAATTTATTTTTGCTTTTCAAAGCCAGAAACTAAATTGAGCAGTAATCCCCAGGGGTCTTGCTCTGATGCATTTCCCCAGGCCCATGCTGTAGGACTTTACTAAAGAAGAGACTCTATACCAAAAGAACCAAGCTTTTCTGCTCAGGTGAAATCCAGCATAGGCCCACACTATATACTGAATTCTCTTATGTGGCAGCGTTCTTAAACCCAAAGCTCAAAGTGCTTTCTGCAGAATACTGTGAAATCCTGACATACTACAATGCCTGCATTGGGAACTTTGATCCTGTGGTAAATATTATCTTCTGCTAGAGTCTAGTGTCGCTAGTTAAAGGCAGTCTGTCTCCAAAGGTTTAAGGAATGAGTTAGGAGAAAAAGTTAATGTTGATTTCATCTAAATGAAACTGCCAGCGGCTGCCGGAGAGCTAGAGATCTGTCAGTGAGCTTTCATTTCACCAGTGAATGTGCTGATTGGGTTTGCAGGCGGGAAGCCTGCAATGAAGGAGAAGGAGACCCCCCACTCTATGTCAACGTGAACATGTTCAGTGGGCAGCTGATGAACACCTGGATTGACTCTCTGCAGGCCTTTTTCCCTGGACTGCAGGTATTTTGCAATCCGATTTCCTAAGAATAACCAATCACTAGAAAGAGTTTCTCCCTCCCCTTCTTTCTTTTTTAATACCCAGAGCATTCTCTGTCTCCTTTGGATTTGGGAAGTCACTGACACTATCTGTTTTCATCTTTCTGTTTGTGAAATTTGTCTCCAGAATATTGAACAGAGCCATTCCACACTAGTGCAAAACCATGCTTGAGAAGTGACTGTGTGTGATTTTTGTTTTTGTTTGTTTTGAGACAGTCTCACTCTGTTGCCCAAACTGGAGTGCAGTGGCACGATCTTGGCTCACTGCAACCTCTGCCGTCTGCGTTCAAGCAATTCTCCTGCTTCAGCCTCCTGAGTAGCTGGGATTACAGGCACCTGCCACCACGCCTGGTTAATTTTTTGTACTTTTAGTAGAGATGGGGTTTCACCATGTTGTCCAGGCTGGTCTCAAACTCCAGGCTTTAGGTGATCTGCCTGCCTCAGCCTCCTGAAGTGCTGGGTTTACAGCCATGAGACACTGATCCTGGCTGTAGGTGATTTTTGGATAATCTACTGCTCAGTTTATTGCTTGTTCATTAGTACATGTAACTTCTTTTTCTGTGCAGTTCATATCAATTTGGCATTACTGGCCAGATAGGGAGGGTATTTACTTGTCTGGGTTGTCGCTTTTGGGTTGGTTTTGTCTTCAACCGTGTGTATAGGTCAAGTAACAACTTGAGGATAGAGGAGAGCCGAGGCAGGCCCTTTCTGCCATGTCTTGTCACTCTAGGAACTGTATCTCAGCCTGATGACCTGTGTCCTCTCCTTAGGTGCTCATAGGAGATGTGGAAGATGCCATCTGCCTTCATGCCTTCTACTATGCCATATGGAAACGATATGGTGCCCTCCCTGAGAGGTATAACTGGCAGCTGCAGGCCCCTGACGTTCTCTTCTACCCACTGAGACCAGAGTTAGTGGAATCCACATATCTCCTCTACCAGGTACTAGCGTTGTTTTTTTTTCTTTTCTCCCCTGACCCCAGCAGTTGGTTCTTAATGAACATTTGCTAAGTGATTTAGAGTTACGTTGTTTTAGAGTGACTCTGATCGACTCACCCCCGTCTGTATTCTTGTTAGTGTTCACTGTCATTCATGACTTCACAGGACAGAGAAGTTATTGTTTTTAACCTCATATTCTTAACCTCATATTCTACAAAGCTGAAACATGTTACCATAGGATTTATGGCTCATATCTTTAAATATTCATGAGGAAGATTTTGTACTAAGGTGTTTTCCAAATTTATTTGACCAAAACACCCATTTTGGGGATGCAATTCTGCACCAGTGTACTGTGGAACCCCAGTCTGTGTAACAGTTATTCAGACAAAAAGAAAATTCATTTTCTTGGTTGTAAAGGAAATCATCTGGGATTCATCTGGATGCCTGTTTTTGTTTGATGTTAAATATATATATATATATATATATGTAGTGTTCATCTGTTGTGAAAGTACTTCAGTGACAGAGGGAATGTGACTTTAGCTGTTAAATGTCTTCCTCCTGACAGTTGAAGCCAGATATTTATACTTCTGTGCATGCCATACATATATACACACTGAGAGTCCTCCTCTATTCACATGCACAGCAGCTTGACTGGCTAACTTACCGAGAAGCTGGCCTTGGTGAGATTTGGTAGGCCTGTAACAGATGACCACCGTGGGCCAGCCCTAGCAAGCAGAGCCTGAGTTTTAGGAACTGTGGTGGTGGAGCTAACACTAAGGTTTGGATTTATTTATTCAATAATATTTTATACCAAATCCTTGCCATTTGCTTCAGATAAAAAAATGGGGAAAGAAATCCTGTGAAACTGGTAATAGTCCTCATGCCTAAAGAGGGACCTTTAGTAAAACCATGAGTTTTAGGTAACTTCTCAAAAAAGGGAAAAGATGATAGCCGCCTGTTTGGCCTCTCTGAGAGCAAGGCTGTACATAGAGGATGGCTTGCCAGCTATTGGCTGATTTCTTCTCTTAAGCTTAGTCCTATGGCCTGTGAGCTGACTCCTCTTTGTTTCTGTCACGAATTCTTTCCTGATTTCAGCTTCTGCTTCACATTGACAGAGATGTCTTGCACTCCCCAGCTCTACTCTCCGAAGCCACACCTTGTGCACTTTTAATCCAGAGACAGCTAAGCTTATTTTCTTTGTTGCTGCAAGCTGGCACTAGGCATGAGTTAAAGATCCCCAACTTTTGAACTGTTCCATTGGATAAAGGCTCCTCTTCCCAAAGACGTTTTTTTGCCTAGTAAAACCATTTAAGAGTGTGTGAGAAAAGTAGGCAACTGAGGACTGATTTCTCAGGGTGACTAGAGAGGAAAGGGTGGTGGCCTCCTTTTACACTTTGGAAAGTCTTGTTGTTCTCATCAGCCTTTCCTCATGGTGCCGTAACTGGAATGGTG
This sequence comes from Cacajao melanocephalus, assembly GCA_963573385.1. Taxonomy (NCBI): domain Eukaryota; kingdom Metazoa; phylum Chordata; class Mammalia; order Primates; family Pitheciidae; genus Cacajao; species Cacajao melanocephalus. The sequence continues at coordinate 91,884 of CAUYLG010065152.1, read as the reverse complement.
GCAAGATCCTGTTTCCTGTGCCTGTGTCGTAAGTTTTTGGAGAGTTCTGAGGCAAGATAGAAATTGGATTTGTTCTCAGATATGGTGCTGTCAGGGTGGGCATTGTTCTTTTCTAATCATGATGAGAACCAAAGTAGAGTATTGTTCTTCTACCCTGGAGCAGGTGGTCTTACCCTGGCTAAAGTTAAACAAGTCACAGGTATGCTTTGACGTGAACTGACAGAACATCTTAGTCCTCTAACTGTTGTGACCTGCAAGATCAAATGACCTGGGCCCTGTTTCTTCCTTTGGCTGGCGACTCGTCTCCTCCGTGGGGAAGTCCCGCAGTCACCGTGAAGCTTGTTGATGGCATGTCTTCCAAGCCCGTGCTGGATCACATTCTCTCGTGTTCTCTCTAGGCAACCAAGAATCCCTTCTACCTCCATGTAGGAATGGATATTCTGCAGAGTCTGGAAAAGTACACAAAAGTCAAGTCAGTTTTCTAAGTTCCTTCCTTTTTCTGTCAGCCACTTTTGATTTATTTCAAGTTGTTTTGGGGAAATATCCTAGTTTGCATTTTAATTTATAGAACAGGTGATTAATGTTATGTTTATAGGGAAATCGCTTACTTTCTGATCTAGTAGAACCTTTTCATTATAGTGGGAACGGCCCTTTTTTTCCCGTGATGTTCTAGCAGATTATGGGTGTTCATTCTAACTTCTTTCCCTTAGTTATGCAATAACACATACACTAACAGGTTTAGGGAGCACAGAAAATATAAAGCGGTAGAATGTTACCACTGTGATCTCCTCACACAGAGGAACCTGTAGTCAGTATTGAAGTGTATATGCTTATAATCCTTTAAATATATTTTTATATACGATGTGTGTATATATGTATATGTAAGAAACATATTCTATATTTCAATTCTGTGACATGCTTTTTTTATCCACTATATCATAATTTTTTTAGAAAAAAATACTATCTTAGGATACTCAAATAGTCAGTCAATTCTACAAATATTAGAACTAGAAATTTGAATTAGTCCTTTTAAATTTTGTTGCCAATCATTTTCTTGGTGCCTTGTTACGCTTCTGGCCAACACCCTTCACTCTTCCCTGCCACCACCCCCACAGCCTGTAATTCACCTGATAATTTAGCAGCCAAAGCACTTGCTAAGTAAATTTGCAAACAACCCAGGCTATAAAAAAGGAGAGCTCTTCAATGTAAACATAGTTTCATATGGTGCTGGAGGACTGGTTGATTATTCTGATGAGAGAATGTTGCTGCTTCTGAAGTGAATCAGCAGGTGGGAAGGAGAGGCAGAACTGACTGGATGATTGTTTCGTAGGTGTGGGTATGCAACGCTGCATCACGTCATCGACAAGTCCACAGAGGACCGGATGGAGAGCTTCTTTCTCAGTGAGACCTGTAAATACTTGTATCTGGTATGTGTGTTGCAAGATGAACACAGGAATATTTAGTACTGCTTAGAGCGAGCATTTGCACAGTCTTCTATCTGACAGATACTGGGCACAGCTACATGCTGGGCATTGTGCATTCTCAGGGATGTAAATGCTGTCAGAACAAAAGGATATAACTGTCTTCTTTCATGGTTTCCAACCTTGTTGAAAAGCCATTTGTCAAGTAAACCAAGAACTGAACTTATGAGTACAAAGTGCGGGAAACGCTGGTAGTGAATGATATAGAACCAGTGTTAGTGCGGTGGTTGGAGAAGACGTCTCTGAGGAAGACAGCTGTGTTCATAATGCCTTCTCACTTCTCTTGATGTATATGATCTTGGCCAAGACCCGCAACTCAGCCTTGTCTCTCTCCATACACACATCCTCAGGCACATGGGGGGTGTGTGTGTTTGTGTGTGTCCTGAAAAAAACCTTTGGTATTACCTAATATTCATGTGTTCATTCTTTTCCCTCACAAGACTACAGCCTACACAGAAGTCAGGTGACTTGCCTGAAGTATGGGGGTGGCTGTGGCAGCGCCGAAGTGTGAACCATGGTCCTGACTCCCTGTGTGGTGCTCTTTCCACCTCACCACTCAGCCTCATGGATATAGCCCCTTTGTGCTCCCTGCCACTTTCCACATTATGGCTACATATAAACAGAGGGCAGGATTTCCTGGTTATAAGATAGTGTGGCACTGAGAACTTGGGCAGAGGGTCAGAGATAGAAGCAGCTGTGATAAATTGCGTTTATCTAGTTCCATGTTTCATAGGCCTGGGGCTACCTGGGTCCGAATCACCCTGGGGCCTTTGCTGAGATTTGACTCAACAATCGTGTTGAGTCAGAATCTTTAGAGCAAGCAGGCTCAGAAATCTGTCATTTTGACAAGTGTCTCCAGTGGTTTTGCATGAACCAGGTTTTGGAGCTGCTGGTCTAATCCATTAAGACGATACTCTTCTGTGTCTGGTGTCTTTTCACAGACGACTACAGAGGTGTGTCCACCAGCAGCCCATGTGGTCTGTCCAGTGGGAAGACGGCCGTCCTGCTGTCGGTTCCTGCATGTGCAGTGGTTCTTGCTGTCAGTGCAGGTCGCTCAGGTCTGCTGAATCAGGCTGGCCAGAGCCTAGTTGCATATTTCCATCCAGCAGCCAGTGGTGTCAGAAAGACGTTAACGAGGCAAGTTTTAGAGTAAGGAAAGGTGACCCTGTAGGGTGTGTTACGTGAAAGAACACAGAGTCTAGGGAAATGCTGGGGTACGCCCCATTCTTCTCCTGTTTCTGTGCAAAAATTGACAAGCTGCACTGAATCTCATTTTTCCTTGTCTTGAAATAGTTTAGGTGACCAATAAAGTTGCTAAGAATTTCTAGGTTTTCATTCATTCAGCATTCACAGAACACTTGCCTTCTCCTGCACTGATGCTTCCCATATTGGGTTAGATGTTCTTTCTAGATGCTCTTGCGTTCCATGTCACATGCACCATTGAAGGAAAGGACTGTGCCTTGTAGCCACTGCATCTTCAGAGCCCAACCCGTGTTATGCAAGAAATGAACTGAATGTTGGCAGATGTGTTGGGCTCTGTGCTAGGATATGGTGTGGATAAAACTTGCTTCCTCCCTGCCAGCATTTACAGTTCAGGGTCTAGGTGTGTGTGAGGTTGGGGGTAGTTCCAGAATTCCAGCAGGAGAACTCTTAAGTAGCACATGGAAATCATCCAGTGAGCTCTTACAGACTACCTGTGCTTGGGCCTTAGCCTTGGAATTTCTGAGTCTCTGTGTCTGGGCAGGATATGTGTAGGGAAGAGGTGGGTCTAGTTACCTGAGTTTAGATGAAGCAGGTGATTGTACCTTGCAGTCTGGGCTGGGCACCACAGTTGTCAGTCAATTCCTTTTCACCCAGTTGAAATTGGCATGAGGCCCAAGCAGATTCTACTCCCTGACTAGCTGGGACACTCCCCCATGATTCAGTTCAAAGTGTGCTACAGTAATTGGTTGTATCTTTTTCTCCCTTCCGCCAGCTGTTTGATGAAGACAATCCAGTACACAAATCTGGCACCAGATACATGTTCACAACAGAGGGACACATTATATCTGTGGACGAGCATCTTCGAGAATTGCCGTGGAAGGAATTCTTCTCTGAAGCGGGAGGGCAGGACCAAGAGGGAAGGTCTGTGCACAGGCTGAAACCTCACGAGTTAAAAGTCATCAACTCCAGCTCCAACGTGAGTTGCTTTTTCGAGGGGTGAATTGCATACAGAGGAAGAGAATATACTATTAATTCCTTAGTTGTTCAGACTTCCTGACAGAAAATTGATGGTGTACGCAGATTGGAAGGTTTGAAAACACCTCCTAAAGAAACCGTTTACACAGATGTTGTCAGGGTGTAGAGAAATCACAGGAGCAGCAGTTGCATCATCACTGCTGGCTGCAGGCGCCAGTGGAGAGAATGGCCGCAGGGTCCCGGAAGTGGGGAGTCTTGTAGGAGGAGCGGCCACCCAGCAGGAGCCACTGTTCAGATCTGACTTTCGTGGCCTTGCCTGGAGGGAGCTGGCAGAGTCAACATGTGATTCCTCCCTGCTCCCCCGATTGCCTTCTGGAGCATCTTCTTGGCTGCCCGGGGCAGAAACTGGAGGCCGAGGGAGCCTGTTGATATGATCCATCAGTGGACCTGAGGGGCAAATGGAAGACATTCAGCAGAATCACCTACCAGCAGGAGAAGAGAAAAAAGCAGTCAAAGTCAGGACGGTCCTAATGAAGATGCTCTTCGAAGTGCAGCAAACACCCAGATTCATTTAAAGTAGGGCTTTGCTCCATACCTAAATTGTCCTGAGAAGCAGCAGGAAAGATTTGGAAATGGAAGTCCTTGCATCCGTAGTGAAAGTATCAGGTAGTTGTGTTGATTTGAATCAAATAGGCTGGTTTGGAAGTGAGGATAGGGAATGTGGATCAGTTGAAATTTCAAATCTTGTTATCCCTCAGGGCCTCCGTGGTCAGATGTTCAGCCGCCTCCCCACAGATGGGTTGCCTTGGCGTTAGGGGTGCCCTCTTGTCATAGACTGTGCTTCAGTGCTTTTCCATTAATGCCCCAGTGAAGGTCTTCACCATCAGTCTGTGAAGTAACTCAATAGGCCAGAGTGTAGATAACCTCCCGTGCCCCCATTTCCATCAGGCCATGGAGCACTGATTGAGTGGGCAAAGCATAATTGGGAGGAAGGAGAAGGAGAGTGAGAGGGAGAAGAGTTCATGACACCCAGCGCTTACAGAACACATACCAGGGTTAACCTATGCACCGCTCTAAACGCTTATGTAGGTTGACCTGTTTTTTTCTCACAACAGCCCTGTGAGGGGTGGGTACTTTTAACATCTTCATTTTACAAATGAATAAAGGGAGGCACAGAGAAGTTTGGGTCCCATGGTGGAACCAGGATTTGGACCCAGGCAGTATCTTCTCTTTTAGGAAGGAGACATCTCTGGCCTGCTGCATTCACTAATAGATCTGATCCTATGATTTCAGGCACCAGGGATTCAGGCCCTCAGAAGGGCTCCCAGTTCCGGATAGGGGCATGGCCTAGTGGGGAGTGCGCTTCCATCTTAGGCATTGTCTGTAGTGCTGTTGAAACACAGAGGGGAGGGAGTAATCTCCAGAGAAAATCAAGGTGGGATTCCAAGGAGGTCACTTGCTGGAGATCCTTAAAGGATGAGGGGGTATCCCCAGAAAGGATGTACAGGTAGAAGCAGTAGCACCTGCAAAAACACAAGAGAGGTGGCCTAGGGGGAAGTTAGGACCAATGGAAGGGCCTGCCAGTCTTGATCCTGCCCAGGATGAGGAGCAGGGCGTAGTGAGTTCAAGTACAGGGCATGAGGAAAATGCTTCTTTGGAGATGAAGTGGATAATGAATGTATTTAGACAACTGCTTCCAGGGATATCACAGTTGGTTAGTTCTCAAGATGTGCATCTCCTTTGAGGACACAAAGGAGTGGGTGGGGGGCTTGAATTTAAAAAAAAATAGTAGTCTTAAGCATTTAGAGTTTAGTTGTGAATGAGAAAAACATATCTCAGAAAAACAGTATTTTCAAATAGCAGAAAAGTTTTCTGAAATTCTGGGTGGACTTAGGACTCCAGGGATGTGGCCTTCAGTCCTGGTCACTATGCAGTTGCTGTGATGCCTTTTAGCCTCCCTGGATCTGCCATTTCTTTATCTATAAAGTGAGGATATTAGATTATGTAAGTGGTCCTCACCTGAAGGCGATTTTGCTCCTCAAGGGATATTGGAACAGTGTCTCCAAACACTGTCCTACAGTGTGCAGGCAGCTCCCACAACACTTACCTGCTTCCAAAGGTCAGTAGTTCCCAGGCTGAGAAACCCTGGATTAGGTTATCCAGTCACATTTTCTGAGAGATCAACTTGTGAGTTTTTAATTTAGAATTTAATTTTCCCTTGTTTTTGTCTTTCTAGTGCAATCGTGTACCTGATGAGAGGAGGTACTCCCTGCCCTTAAAGAGCATCTACATGCGACAGATTGACCAGATGGTTGGCTTGATTTGATCCGCTCTCTGTGTGGCCTCATCTTGAACCAGACCTTAACAACGGAACCCAGACCATGCCAAAGTCCAGTCTGAAATGGAAGGGGATAGAAGTCTCGTTGTCCGTGACGGTGTAGGAATTTCTGTGCAGTGCCTCACCACATCTGGTTAATTCTTGCACACTTCACTGTTTCTCTCCTGTTCAATAAAATGCCCTGTTAAGGATATAATTTGAAGTGAGAAGGTACGTGGAAATTGGCCTCTTATGACATGCTGATGTTATAAGCGCAATAGTTGGGGCATCTTTGGATTGATGTTCACAGCTTTATACTTAGAACCTAAGTTTCTTCACTTTGCTGGCACCTGCTATACTGGAGTATTGCTACTTCTTTTAAAAAAATTTTTATTACTTATATTTATTTTTTTTGAGACAGGGTCTTGATACTTTTTTGAGACAGGGTTACCTGGGTTCAAGTGATCCTTCTGCCTCAGCCTCCTGTGTAGCTGGGATTACAGCTGTACACCACTGTACCTGGCTAGCTACTTCTTTGTTAGAGGATTGGAAGTGAAATTTCTGCAAAAGGGCCTGTGGTTCACTTGGTATCCCTACTTAATTGCATTGAAAATGTCATCCTTTCTGTTACTGGCTAACTGGGCTCTGCCCCTGATATCCAGCCATGATTTTGGAGCACATGGGGGAAAAAAGTCATCTACTTTTTCATGTATGTCCCAAGTAAGCTTCACAGTGTTACTGATTATTTGCTTAAGAATAATGGTCTTAACCAGAATTCTTAACAGATAGTCTCTTAAGTTATTATGTCATGGTCTAAGAGGTTAACTGACAGATCTTTTGGATGGTGTTTTGCATTTTGAATATGAACTTACCTGAGGAACTCCCATAGTTCCAGAACCAGGTGCCTTTTAGGGAGAGAACAATACCTAAGATTGTCTGGGCTTCCATCTTTCTTATTTTTCCTAAGCAAGGATTCTCAGTTCTGACCGTATGTGGGTTAGAGTTCTGTTTTGTTTTTGTTTCCTGTGTCTAGTGCCAATTAGCTAAATCAGGGAGAAAGAAATGATCACATGACTTTTTAGTATCCTTGAGCCACTTCTCTGTGTAATACAGGCTATAGATTAGTGCCTTATATGGGTTTTGGTTTTGGCCACTGGATGTCGCAGCTACTGCTGTGTTTTCAACAGGCCTGTTTAGCCACATGGTGGGACCATGGTGAAAGGGGGATGGAAATTGCTTGGCCAGTCTTTGCCTTCAACCTGTATAAGTAAGCATGTAGAAGGAGGAAGTTGTGCTAAAACGCCTTCTTTCTTTTTTTGTTATTATTTTCTTAGCCAGAACATCTCTATTTGAACTCGCACTGATACACACCTGCTACTCCTACACAGTGGAGCAGGGTTGACACCTAGTCTAGCTTCCATGAAGCGTCATGGGTGGAAATGCATTCTAGTAGAAAGAGTAGGAAATCCCTAAAACTTCAGCCTCACATACCACAGTTCTCACCTGTCACTGTTTGCCCACCTCTAAGGATTTCATGTACATCTTTTCAGAGCTAAAAATAAACACTGTCTAAGCTTATGTTGCATTTTTAGTCAAAAGGGAGAAATCCTTTTCCTTTTTGAAAATTTTAAGTGTTATGGTTTTAAAAATAGGTATGTAGTTCAGTTCTTTGAGATTTTTGAAAAGAGGATTTTCAGTAATGTATCATCTCTGTCTTTTAAACATTTATTACACTAGTTGTTTTAAAATGGAAAAAAATGCTTCTATTTTACCTTTTTCATTACAGAAGCATTATTCTGTTTATTAACAATGTCCCATCTACTGCATAGGAAACTTTGAGAATAGTATATATATTTTAAATGTTTTCATTGACTCAGTAAAAATGTTAAATGCACACACACGCATACACATGAGCATACTTGTACCTTTGTCTCTGGGCAAACAGAAGTGGGACTGTTAGTGGCCCATTTGGGAAAATAGAGCACGTCAGAGAAGGAGGTGAGTTCTTCATGCCTGTGATTTCTCTTTTGGCGCTCCCCACCTTTCCTGCTCTGGCTTCCGTGGCGGCAGTGGTGGGTAAGCACTCCAGTGTTCTCTTATTGAGGTGCTTTGCCTATCACTTGAGCAAGCTCGGGCATTCCTTCCTCCTCATGTTCCTGGAATAGGGAACAGGGATCTCGTTCCTGCAGTGCGCAGAGTGCTGCAGGTGCCTCTCAGGGGCCACAGGTTGCCAGGAAACGTGTTTTATGTTAAGTCACAAACCTTCTTGAGTTCTGGGTACTGGAATTCATACCAGTGGGTGAGACTGAGGGTAAATGAGTTAGTGCATATTAATCTTGGTTGTTGAGCTTCCAGACCTACTCAGTCCAAAGTTTGATGCTATGTAGTCAGTGGTTTGTGGGGCTGGATGCCAGAAGGCTGTCTAGTGCCCATTGTAAAAAGAAGGTTCGTTGAGTCAGCTTCAAAGGTTACTTGTTTTCTTTTTGAAAATCACAATATCAACAACTGTGATATATCCTGCAGGGCTTTTGCAGTTTCTTCTTTTCTGTTTTCTGAAATACTGGGTAGAGAGTTTCTGAGGAGGAGATTGCGAGAGAAGTTGCCTTGCTCAGTGCTTTGCCCCAGGAATGCCTTGAATCTTGGTGGACTTCATCCTTTGCGGCAGCTCTGAGCCTGGCCCATCTTCCTATTCCCACTTGTAGCTAGTGTCTAGTGTCAGCTTTGCTCAATGTGAGGGAAACATTTTGCAGAACTGTTGTAGAAAGCTGCCTTATAGTTGACTTGATGAAGCGTAATTCTCTCACAACAAACTTAGAAATCATTACAGGGCAGGCTTAGCTACTTTAGTTGATGTGACTGAGGAATCCCTTCTGGAAGAATCAATGGCAAGGAAGGGTTTTCTGGCACTCCAGTTGAACTGGCCATTGTGAAAAACCAGCTTCTGTTTTCAAATCTTCCCTTATTTTTGTTATTTTTAATTTTTTTGCAGTGCTTGGGCCAGAACTTATTCATTGTAGCTGAATCCCCAGGATCTGATGATGTCCTGGGCTTTTCTTGTCTTAGATCATGGAGTGTGCATGTGACACTTAAATAATTTTCTATGTATTCAAAGAAAAATGCACCAGGATGGTGTCTGTGCACATGACTGTTGGAGGAGAGTCCAGGAAGTACCTGGTTTGGTAAGTGCTGTTGTGCAATCTGAGGGCCTTACTTCCTCCTCCCCTTCTCCCTTCTTCCCACCAAAGGAAAATATTCCTCTTAATGATTTCTTAGTTCAGTTTACTGAATGATTGCCACCTGTAATTCCTCTTTGGTTTGTGTAGACTCAACATGAGACATTCCTTTCTGCTTTCTGAAGGGCGCCAGAGGCCTTTCTCTTTGATAATTTTTTTTCGTCTGTTGACAAAAGCAATGATCTTTTTTCAAATTTAGTGCTGGTGAAAAGTTAGGGCTGAGTGATTACCTTAGCCACAGGGTGACTGAGCAGGGACTTTAGAAGAAAATCCTGAGCTTTCCTGTCCGTTCCCAGACATCCAGCTCCTATTCTAGTGCCTCTTCCCTGCAGGGCAGGGACCCCTTGGGAAAGTGAGGAGGTGGGGCAGGCTGGGCCGTGTGTCCCAGGTTTCGCAGGGCTCAGGGTTATGCTCCTGCTTGAATCTGGTAAAAATGTCAAGAACCTGTGGGACTCCCGGATTCTATATCCTCTTCCTTCTTTCTGCGAAGCAGTGGAATAATATTTTTAAAGGTTATTTTGTTTTAGTTTTAAATAGCAAAACACAAGCTGCATTTTTATTTATTATGCATAAGAAAGGCAAATCTTTTTACAAAATGTAGAGTTGGAAACTCTGGGAAAACTTACTGAAATACACAAATGCTTCTCTTTCTGTAATGTGCAATATGCTTTGCAACTGTAGATTATATTTTATGTTTAATATGTAAATAAGAAATGTATTTAAATTAAAAGGGAGCTTTTTGTAAAAGGACCAAATGTTCTTTTATAAATGTAATAAGGAATACCTTGCTCTTTAAAATTTATTAGGATTTTTATGAGTAATTTTTATTAAAATATTCTTTTTTTGAGTTGTCACTTTGTTTCTCTTTTACATACTCATGTAGACACATAACATTCAAGACAAGGGCAAAGAACCTCTAAAGGAACTGCCCATCTAGATGAATAAAACCGGTTTGCTTTTTATAGCTAAGCCCTGAGTAATGCCTCCACCATGGAATTCCACTACATTTTTGTATGTCACACTCTTATAAATGCGTTTCACATGTGGGTCAGGACTGCTTTTCTTTTTTTTTTTTTTGAGACGGAGTCTTGCTCTGTCACCAGGCTGGAGTGCAGTGGCGCAATCTCGGCTCACTGCAACCTCCGACTGGTCAAGACTGCTTTTCATGACCTTTGTCCCAGCCCTGGCCTTCCACTCTGCATTAGCCTCCTTTCTCTTGGCCACTGTCATTCTCTATTCTTATTGTCAATTAGCTGAGTATATCTGGGATCTGAAACCAGTTCTCTGTGTTATCGTAAGCAAGGCGCTTCATTTCTCTTCACCACTGAGAGCAGTGGCACTTCACAGTCTATGTGGGTGCAGTGGCCCATGGGAAGCGTGTGGGTGGAAGGTTCTGCAGGGCTGGCTGCCTTCCCTGCATTGCCACTCGGGCCATTATGGGATCTTGAGGAAGAGAGTGCTGCTGCTCTGTGACATCTCAGTGTCCCAGCTTTGGTCACAGACAATTCTGATGGGCCTTTTTTTTGAGACAGGAGTCTCACTCTCTCACCTAGGCTGGAGTGCAGTGGCGCAATTTCGGCTCACTGTAACCTCTGCCTCCCAAGTTCAAGTGATTCTCCTGCCCCAGCCTCCTGGAGTACTTGGGACTACAAGTGCACACCACCACACCTGGCTAATTTTTGTATTTTTGGTAGAGATGGAGTTTTACCATGTTGGCCAGGCTGGTCTCAAACTCCTGACCTCGGGTGACCTGCCCGCCTTGGCCTCCCAAAGTGCTGGGGTTACAGGCATGAGCCACCATGCTTGATGGTCGTTTTTAAAAGGCCACAAAGCATAACAAGGCAAAGGAGAGACTCGAGGCTGGAAACACCTTGCTCACATTGAGCTGTACTATTGTGATGGGTGGTGGAGTTGTGCTTGTGAAGTCTCGTGGGTTTGTGATCTTGACAAAACCAAGAAAGCCCAGTCAGCCAAGGGACCAGGTCAACGGCCACAGGTACCGACTCACCCCTGCCTTCCTGTTCCAGGCTGCCTCAGTAGTAGGGGCACCAGGCCGCTGCCATCTGTGGAACAAGTGGAGCCCAGCAGTCCTGTGTGAACACTGCAGTCAGTGTCGGGTAGAGTATGGGGACTCTGGGCCATACCGTGCTGGGTACAAATCCCAAATCTATCCCTAACTAAGCTGTGTGCCTTGGGCAAGTTAAAGACTTGCTGTCCTCAGTTTTCCTATTTAGTAAATGGGTTGATAATAATAGTTCATACTCATAGGGTAGTTCTGAGGACTGGGTGGATTAATATGAAGGTACTTAACGAGGTACCTAGCATGGTAGGCTCTGTGTGTTTCCTGTAATTATGGTCCGGTTGGATTTGACATCCAGGATCAGACCTAGGGCATAAACGGGGATGGTGGAGGAAGAGTAAACATGGACTGGCCATGGGGAGGCTGGGCTGGCCTCCTGGCTTTGTCCTGGATGTGTGGCTTAGGTCAAAGCACTCAGCTTCACGCAGTTTCCTCACTTTTAAAATCAGAGATGATAGCGTATCAACTCCCAGGGTCCCTGTGATGGCAAAATGAATCAGCAGCTACACTTGTCAGCGTGTGAGGTGGCAACTGCTAAAATGTTTACATGTTATGTCTCTTTGTCCCTTAAAGTTTTGTTTTCCTTCTTAAAGTTTAATCAAGGAAGTCTGCTAATGTCTCCCTAACTCAGAAACCCAGACCAGGAGGTGCAGAGTGGTTTGGGTCTGGGTGGTGTACCTGTGCTCCAGTACTCCACCCAGTCTGTGCTTCAGTGTCTGGTGCAGTCTGCTAGTCGCTAGCCTGTAGAATGACGTCTCTCTCCACTCTGGCTGTGTGTGTGTGTGTGTGTGTGTGTGTGTGTGTATGTATGTGTCTATGTGTATTTGCACACTCACATGCATGTGTGTATGGTTTAAAAGCCTGTTACATTCAAACCTCACCAAGTCCTGAGCAGTAAATTCTATTATTCCATTTCTCCAGCTGAAGGACCCTGAAAAGTAAACAGTCTTGCTTCCGGTCACAGCTGAACCAACTGGAGCCAACAGCCACAGGCTCTCTTTTAGATGCTGTCAATCTTAAATAACAAAATTCAGAAAATATGATTAAGTATATTAGATATATGATTAAGAGTTTATTAGAGCCCAAAGCTGGGAATAACCATCCAGGGAACACAGAGTCCGGAGAAATGGGGCCAGTGCTCCCACGTTAGAAGTTAAGGTCCTGCGTACATAGGCAGAAGACAAACATATTTAGTGGGATTAAAACATGTTCCGGTACAAGGATGGTTTATGAGTTACAACAGTTAAATTTACACCGTTTCTTTTCTGTACAGCTTGTTTTTATTTTCCTTTCCAATTTAAGAGTGCATTTAACATTCCTTCTTAAGACAGCGTGATAGTCCTGAAGTCTTTGTGTGAGAAAGGTAAGAGGGAAGTTCATCTATAGTGAAGATCAACAGTGAAGAGAGAAGGAGCCTTCCCTGGTGCCCTTTACAACATTTTACAAAACAATGCAGGTAAGGAAGAAGGGTCATCTATAGTCAGCAAAATAAAGGTTATAGCTGCCTGAACTCAGGTCCCACAAACACATTTCCTTAAGGCTCGAAATATTTTAACGTTCCAACAGCTTAAATTTTGAATTACTTATTTTCATAGTGCCAGTGTGGATGGTTTGGTTCTAGCCTCCGTATGAAGAGAAAGGATATCCCTGTCTCTCCCCAGAGGGAGTAGCTCAACCTTTGGTCAGAGACCCGAGTGGCCCCTCCCCAGGGCTGGAGGGACGAGGCTGAGACTGGGTTGCCCACCTGCTTCTGGTTTCTAGGAAGCCCAGCACCAGGACCTCTGCAGATACACGGAATGAAGACCCCAGAAGGCACACTGTGGATGCCCTTTCTCCATAGTTCAGAATATTCTCTCTGCCTGTATCGGGGAATGAGGAGAAGGTTTGGGGGTCTACACTGCCCCACACTACAGAGAGCTCCTCTTTGAAGAGCTTAGTTCTCAAACATCCACCTTTCCAAGGTAGAGTCGCTCGTCATGGGGTGCTTTAAAGAAGCTCTCCTCCACGGCTGGGTGCCCTTCAGTGACGGGCTGGTCAAATTCTTGAAGAAAATGACCTGATGATTTGAAAAGCTTAACGCCTGCTTAATAAGGCACCAAAAAGGAATGAGAGCCAGTTGCCATTGTTAGAAAATCCATCTGGACCACCCTAAACTGATTTAGGGGGGTAAATATTGATATTTTAAAATAAAACTTTAAGTTATCCTTTTAAATATATTCATTGAAATCTATAAACCATTGCAATTTGTTACCCACCATCATCTATCAAAGAATATATTCCAATTTATTTATTGGGAATTTTAGATTGTTTTTTTTTCTGCTTGAATTGGTATTTACATTTTTTTCTCTCCATAGAATTTTATACTGATTTAATATATTTCAGTTCTATGAAATCCTTAACAATTTTTCCATGTTCATGAGTTTCTAAGTATTAAAAAAACTCTTTAGAATTGAGCTAACATTATAATTAGTTATATAAACAACATATATATTTTGATAGTTATTAACAAAATAAAAATTTATGAGAAAGGTTTCATTTTGTTAATTGACAGAGTTTTTTTTTTTTCCACCTCTTTAATTGAATTGTGTGGCTGTGGATGAATACTGCTTACTGTCAGAATGAGATGGATTTCAACATGAATTATGTTCCTTTTTTTTTTTTGAGACAGGGTCTTCCTCTGTTGCCCAGGCTAGAGTGCAGTGGAGCGATCATAGCTCACTGCAGCCTTGAACTCCTGGGCTCAAGCAATCCTCCTACCTCAGCCTCCCAAGTAGCTAAGACTACAAGTGCGTGCCACCATGCCCAGCTAATTTTTGTATTTTTTTTTGTAGGGACAGGGGCTCACCATGTTGCCCAGACTGGTCTCAAACTCTGGGTTCAAGCGATCCTCCTGCCTCAGCCCTCCAAAGTACCGGGATTACAGACGTGAACCCCTGTGCCCGGCCCTTATTTTTTATTTTCTGGAGGTAACGTATTCACACAAATAAGTGAAAGGAAGTAGAGTTTTTATTATAGATATTACATACGAATATCTATAGATAGATGTATTTTAATTATTTATACTTCTGAATAATGTCAAAATTTACATAATACTTTATCATAAAAACTTATTTTTAAAAAATCTTTGCTGATAAATTAATTAGACCCTCTTTCAATTTTGTGGTAAGCAAAGACTTTGAAAATACTGACTTGCGAAAAGGTAGTTACTCAGCTATTAGAGTCCTTCATTTTTGCAGTTTCTAGAACATATTCCAGAAAGGCCTTCCAAAACATATCAAATGATTGTTCGTTGTACCCATTATTTTATTTAGAGGAATTACATAACCTGAAATATTCAGAAAGTGCTGGGAAATTTAAAAATACAGTTGACCCTTAAACAACACTTAGGGACACCAACCCTGGCTCAGTGGAAAATCTATGTGTGTTAACTTTTGACTCCTCAACTTAACCATTAATACCACTAATAGCCTACTGTTGACTGGAAGCTTTACCGATAATAAAACAGACAACTAGAACGTATTTTGTATGTTATATGTATTATATATTGCATTTATACAGGAAAGTAAGCTAGAGAAAAGAAAGTGTTACTTTAAAAATCATAAGGAAGAGAAACAATATTTACTATTCATAAGTAGAAATGGATCATCACAAAGGTCTTCATCCTCATCTTCATGTTAAGTAAACTGAGGAGGAGGAGGAAGAGGAGGGATTGTTCTTGTTGCCTCAGGGGTGGCAGAGATGGAAGGGGTCACACAGTGTGTGTGTGTGTGTGTGTGTGTGTGTGTGTGTGTAGCCAGCATCTCTCACTGTCGCCAAGGCTGGACTATAGTGGTGCCATCTTGGCTCACGGTAACCTCTGCCTCCTGGGGTCAAGTGATCTTCCTGCCTTGGCCTCCAAATTTGCTGGAATTACACGCATGAGCCACCATGCCCGGCCTATCGGTATTTTAAACAGATAAATGCGACACTCGAACTCACCATATAGCAACAGGAGGTGGACATAAAATTATTGCAGTAGTCCAGCATGTGCTACAGTTAATTTATGCAGTTATGGTTTAATACTGCATCTTCACAGTTAATTACGTAAATGTACAGTGTATGTTTTAATATATTTTAACTTTTTATAATAGAGTCATGTATGTTTTATGGTGATAAATGATAAAATAGACTAGTAGCTATGTATATTTTATGCATTTATTACACATCTTTTTCTTAATTTTTTCAATATTTCTAGCCTACAAGATTTGTCTTTTTCAAATTGTCAAAAATCTCCAAAAAATTTCCAATGTATTTACTGAAAAAGATCTTTGTATTAAGTGGGGCCACACAGTTCAAACCAATGTTGTACAAGGGTCTACTGTGCTATTAACTTCAACACATCTTTGAGAATCCATTTTTTTTAAAGTGCCTTTATCTTGTCACCTCCTTTAACTATATTTGCATCAAAACCTTGGAGCTGTAGCTCTAGCTCATTCAATTTAGAGAATGTATCCATCGTATAACTTAATTGGCTAAGCCAGTCCTTGTTTTCCAGCCAGTCAACATATTCAGCTTTGTTTGTTGAAGAGAAAAGTCTGGCTTCATTTCTCACTCTTTTTTTTTTTTTTTTTTTTAAATAAAGATGGGGTTTCACCATATTGGTCAGGCTGGTTTTGAACTCCCAACCTCAAGTGATCTGCCCGCCTAGGCCTCCAAAGTGCTTGGATTACAGGCGTGAGCCACCGCGCCCGGTCATTTCTCACTCTTAATAGGTGTATTGTAACTACATGTCCTGTGCTAGCCATCTCATTTCTGAACTCCAAGTTGGGGAGAAGCAACAGGAAGCTTTCACAGTTTGCCACCTGAATGGAACAAGGCACTACAGACTTTGTCTCCTGTGTCCCCACGAAACTCACCCTTCAGAGCCAAACTCTGTTTGCCAAAAGTGGAGAAGGGAAGAGGAAAGATTGTCACATCGAAAATATTTCATGTCAACTCTTTGGTGCCCCAGAGGTTTTTACACACTAGGGTTGTGCGCCCAGAGTGGTGGGATCCTAGGTTTGTGAGAGGCATGCCTTCTTTGTTAAAGTGGAAGAGGGGATTGGAAGTGAGGACTAGCAGGATGGTTTGGTCACAGGTCAGAACTCAAGCCGGTCGACTTTAGGGAAAAGTAAGTACATATGGATGTCGAGGATTTAGAGATTGGTTCCCTTAAATCCTGTGGTTCCCTGACATTAGAGTGCCTCAGATTCACTTGGAATGTTTGTAAAAGCACAGTTTGCTGGACCCCAGTCTAGGGTTTTTTGACTTGGGAGCTCTGAGTTACTGGGGCAGGGCCTGAGAAGCTGCATTCCTAACAAGTTCCCAGGTGGGACTGATGCTGCTGATCTGGGGACCACCCTCTGAGGCTCTGCTTAAACCTTTCCCTGCTGATGGACCCCTGGGAAAGTCTTGAGTACAAAGGCCACCATCCTCACTTTTCCATCTCTTGCAGGGGTAGATCCAGGAGGGGCTGCTTTAAGAAAAATAATATGGCCTGGGTGCAGTGGCTCACACCTGTAATCCTAGCACTTTGGGAGGCTGAGACAGGTGGATTGCCTCTCAGGAGTTTGAGACCAGCCTGGCCAACGTGGTGAAACCCCATCTCTGCTAAAATACAAAAAATTAGCCGGGCATGGTGGTGTGTGCCTGTAATTCCAGCTACCTGGGAGGCTGAGGCAGGAGAATCACTTGAACTCAGGAGGCGGGGGTGCAGTGAGCCGAGATGGTGCCACTGCACTACAGCCTGGGCGATAGGGTGAGACTTTGTCTAAACAAAACGAAAAGTAAAAATAATATGGAATTATAGGTGCAAAATTAGAAATGCAAAAGTGAACACATATTTGGAATGAGAGAAACCACAGCAAACACAAATATTAGAAAGCTTATAAATACCACAATAACACAAAATTGATAAAAATAACAATGTTCTTATTAAAATCATCTGATGCACCTCTTCCGTTTCTGCAGTTTTTGGTTACATCTCTTTTGATGACTGTGTAATATGTGCATATTTTCTGGCTTGCACACCCTCAACCCTTTGGTTACAGAACTCTAGCTTCCTGACAGCTAGGGCAAAGAGAGAAAGTTCTTGGCTGAGCCAAGTCTACCACTTTAAGTAGTTCTGAGCCACAGAGTTTATTGTAGGTACACTCCACCTTATTCCTGATTGCACTTTTAAAAAGCTGCTAAGATAGCAATAGCCAGCATTTATTGGATATTTATATGCCTAAAACATAGCAAGCTTTTTCCATGCTTTATCTCAGTTAACATTTAGACTAGCCAATGAAAGAGATTCAATCATTACACCCGTTTTGCACGCAAGGAAGCTGAGGTTCAGAGTTCAGCATTAGCTCAAGTTCCGCCAGCTAGCAGGTGATAGAACCAGGATTTGAACCCAGGCTGTCTGACTCCAGCACCCAGCTCTTACCCACTAGCTGTAATTGTACATCCTCCATAGAATACGTTTGTTTTCTTTCTTCCTTCCTTTTTTTCTTGTTTTAAAGGAGCATGGTCTCGCTCTGTCACCCAGGGTGGCATGTAGTGGCACGATCATAGCTCACTTGCAGCCTCGACCCCTGGGCTCAAGCAATCCTCCCACCTTACCCTCCAGAGTGGCTGGAATTGCAGGCATGAGTCACTGCGCCTAGCCAGTTTCTTTTCTTGTACTAGCCCTCAGTAAATGGATTAATATTAAACAGTGGTTTAGCATTTAAAAGAGTTTGTAAAGCTCTTCAAATAAAATATTAAATAGTGGCAAATTTATAAAAAGATTGTTCCCTTCACACACACACCAGTAGCTGTGGTTGAGGTAGGAATGGAAACCGGGATTCCTCTGCACTTGGCACATTCTGCCCCTAACCTCCTACCTCCTCATAACCAGGCCTGTTTTACAGAGACCCAGGGATTCCCTAGAAACCAATGGGATAGCCGTTTGCTTTGCTTTCATCACTGCTAGGGTGATTTTCATTTTTTCAGGATTTTAATATGGTCAGTGGGTCCGCTGAATATTCACTGAAAAATCAACTCAGAAAAGACAGATTAATTGGAGAAAAGGCACACACATTTATTTATTTATTTTTATCTTTATTTTTTGAGACAGAGTCTCACACTGTCACCCAGGCTGGAGTGTAGTAGTACAATCTCAACTCACTGCAGCGTCTGCCTCCTGGGTTCAAGCGATTATCCCGCCTCAGCCTCCGAAGTAGCCGGGATTACAGTTGTGTGCTACCACACCCGGCTGATGTTTGTAATTTTAGGAGAGATAGGGTTTTACCATGTTGGCTAGGCTGGTCTCGAATGTCCTGACCTCAAGCGGTCCGCCCACCTCCGCCTCCCAAAGTGCTGGGATTATGGGTGTGAGACACTGCACCCAGCCACATACAGATTTATTTAATGTGTATTACACAGGAGCCTTCAGAAGGGAGACCCAAAGATACAGAGAAAATTGTTCGATTTTATGCATAGTATGGACACAAGGTATGGACAGCTGTGTAGAAATATGACTGGACAAAAGAAGTGTGATCTAATGCTAATAGGCTGAGTGGAGAAAGCCAGCAAGGCCTGTCTGTCTCGATTCTTCTTGGCTTCTCTGTGCATTGTTGCTTTCCTTCTGCGTGTGGGACAGGACCCTCTCTGGAATGGGGGTCTAAGGACCTACAAACAAGGTAGGGCAGCTAATGTTTTAAAACGTATTTTTTATTAATTTTTTTTTTTTTTTTTTTTTAGAGACGGGGTCTCACTATGTTATCCAGGCTAATCTCAAACTCCTAGCCTCAAGCAATCCTCCCATCTTGGCCTCCCAAAACTCTGGGATTATAGGGTTAGCCACTGCAGCCAGCCGGATAATTTCCTTTATTTCTTTTTTTAAAAAAATATATTTTAAAAGTTTATTTAGAGACAGGGTGCCACTATGTTGCTCAGGGTGGTCTTGAACTCCTGGGGTCGGCTCAAGTGATCCTCCTGCCTCAGCCTCCCAAAGTGCTGGGATTACAGGCATAAGCCACCACGCCTGGCCCAGATACTTTCTTTATGGCTGGTTTTTACACAGAAAGGTGGAAGGAAAATTAGAATAATATTTTTAAGTTTTATGGCTGGCTTTGGGGAAAAGGGGTTCTGGTTTCTGTGGTGGCCTTCCTTGGAGAGGAGGGATCCTAGTTTCTATGGCTAGCCTTGGCAAGGGCAATGGAAGTGAGAGAAGGGAGGGCAAGAGAAGGGCAGACAGAAACTTTTCCTTCCGAGCCCTTCATTGTTGGGGTGTTGTTTTCTGAGCCCCTGCAGTAGTGTTTGATGAAACACAGTGATGTGCACCACCCAATGCCAGCGACACTTGCTGGACCCCTGTGTCTCAAGCACTGTGTCCCGGGCCCCTGCTCAGGCTCACCTGGGTGGTTTGAAGGGCACAGGGTAGGAAGGCAGCCGGCCAACAGGAAAAATAAGACTTTTCCTGCACCCTAGGGAAGGCTCCTAAATACAGGCTAAGATTTTAGGCATGCATTTTCATTTTCATAAGCCATCCACTCTGAAAATGGGCCATTTTCCACCAATGGGCATCAAAATATCCCGTGGGAGGACTGCAGTTAACAATAATACATGACTTCACATAACTGAATGGAAGCTATTGAGCTTTCCCAACACAAAGAAATGGTAAATGTTTCAGATGACGGATATGCCGATTGCCTTGATCTGATTACTATACATTATATGCATCAAAACATCGCTATATACCCCATGAATATGTACAATTATTGGCAATTTAAAAAGTCCTATGCCATTTAGTTTATTAAAAACGGTTGCAAATACTGTTCACTTCCACAAGAGACCACTATTGCTTCACTTTTTCTAATGGTGCCTTTAAAAAATACAATTTGAAAAACTCAGTGGTACAGAAAAAAAAATAGTGTTGTGAAAGATAGTGTGTGCACAAATGTAATTTCATGGTCCTCGGGATCTTGTTTGTAAATCTTGGCTTGTGCCACTAATTGAAACATGAGTAATAGTGATGACTACAATGATGACATTGTCTATCTCTATAGGGTCTTAGTCCCAAGATCATAGATCTTTCTTTTTTACGAGACTGAGTTTTGCTCTATTGCCCAGGCTGGAGTGCAATGGCATGATCTCGGCTCACTGCAACCTCCGCCTCCCGGGTTCAAATGATTCTCCTGCCTCAACCTCCCAAGTACCTGGGATTACAGGCATGCACCACCACACCCAGCTAATTTTGTATTTTTAGTAGAGATGGGGTTTCTCCATGTTGGTCAGGCTGGTTTTGAACTCTCGACCTCAGGTGATCCTCCTGCCTTGGCTTCCCAAAGTGCTGGGATTACACGTGTGAGCCACCACGCCTGGCCTGATCATAGCTCTTTTGTATGTATTATACATTTAACACAATTGGCCAGGCATGGTGGCTCACATCTATAATCCCAACATTTTTGGAGGCCAAGGCAGGAGGATTGTTTGAGCTCAGGAGTTTGAGGCTGCAGTGAGCTGTGATCGTGCCACTGCACTTCAGCTTGGGAGACAGAGCAAGCCCCTGTCTCTAAACAAAACAAAACAAAACAACCAAACAAAAAAGACTCAATACTGCGGTGTCTCAGTATTCTCACTTTACAGAGAATAAAACAGCTTCAGGGAAATGCCACAAGTTGCATAGTTAGGTGGTGACATTTCAGCACCAAGGACGAGTAAGAAGAGGTGGACATGGAGACCTATTATTTGGGAAGAGCACCTTCCTCAGTGTTGAGTGGTTTAATTTTCATCCCATGAAGCTGCTTTGTGTTTGATATGAAATCAGGGTGAAGATAAAGCTTGGGAAGATGCCCAGTGCCTCTCAACACTCACAGAATGTTGCACAATTGGGAGTTTCCCGAGACGAAAGCTTCTGCAGCCTCTCTTCCCTGCAGCCTCTCATCACTAGCTTCTACTCTGGATGTTGCCAGCTTCCAGCCCCGTGGAGCCTCATCTTCTAGAGCCTTCTGCTAGTCCCTGCCCTGCCTGCAGTTTCCATTAACCCATTTGGCAGACAGAAGGCAGGATTTGGACTCAGTGTTGTTAGATTTGAATCTGGACTGTGCTCATTAGCTGGGTGAATTAGTAAAACTCTCTGAGTCTGTTTCCTCATCTGTAAATGGGGCTCATTCTAGCTATTTCTTAGGGTTTTGTGGGAGATTCAAGCCGCTATGTTTATCAAGGGCCTGCCGTGTGGTGAGCAAATCCTTCTTCCTTTTCTTCCTCCTTCGCCCTCCGATCAGCTGCCACTGTGGTCATTGTTCCAGGTTCTGACAGCACTTCACAAAATACTTGTTCTTGACCTATGGGTTCTGGCACAACCCTATCGGGCAGTGGTTGGCATGATTGCTAAACAATTGCTGCATGGCTTGGACAGAATCTGCATTGAACAGTCTCCCGGAGGTGGTGGGTGGAGGTTCTGAAGCCAGTGGTCAAAGGATCACAGTTTGAGAAACACAGCCTTGGGAGTTTCCTAGGGGAATCTGCATGGGAGGCTTACCTTCAGGGACAGATTTAATCACAATTTAATTTAATTTGCAAAAATAGCTCCTCTAGGTGGCTCCCTGCTGCGCCTTCCTAGGGACGCTGCCATTCAGTAGCTGCTATATCACCTTGGGAATAACTATTAGGAAATGCTGTCTTTGACAGCAGGAAGGCTGGGTCCTCAAACTATGGTTTCTGGAGCCACAGCAGCATTGGTGGCCACCCTTGGGCCACCACCCAACACAAATTCATGGGCTCCACCCAACACTGAATGGGAAACTCCAAGGTGGGGCCCAGCAACCTTGTCGTAACAAGCACTCCAGGTGATCCTGCACTCCATCGGCAGCTGCCCTCCTAATCCTGACAGATCTTGGAATCTATTTAGTCTCTTCCAGTCTCTTCCAACCTTAGGCTGGTAGGGGTAAGGGTGGGGGTGGGGTTGTTCTCCACTCTTCTGAGTGTGTAGATGGTGAACATTTATTAAGCACCTACTAGGTTTGCTGATCGCTGATCACTCATTCTCCCCTCTAACTTGCCCTGTCACTTAAACCATATATTTATAGTTGACAGAGAGATTGGTGTTTGATGGATCTGTGTTCCTGCCCACATCTCATGTTGAGTTATAATCCCTAGTGTTGGAGGAGGGGCCTGGTGGGAGGTGCAAGGATAGTTCTAGTGAGATCTGGTTGTTTAAAAATGTGTGGCACCTCCCCCTTCTCTCTCTCCTGCTCAGATTATGTGAAGTGTTGGCTTCCCCTTTGCCTTCTGCCATGGTTGTAAGTTTCCTGAGGCCTCCCTAGAAGCTGAGTGGAGGCTACCATAATTCCTGTACAGCCTGTGGAACTGTGAGCCAATTAAACTTCTTTTCTTTATAAATACCCAGCCTCAGGTATTTATTTATAGCAGTGCCAGAATGACCTAATGCAATGTTTCTGATTCATTCTTTCCGGGTACATTCTTCTGGGTACTGGGGATATAGTGATGAGATTATGCCTTCACAGAAATAAATAAATACATGCAGAAATGAATGAATAAATATATGCAGAAATGAATGAATAAATACATGCAGAAATGAATAAATAACAAATACATGCTATAATGCCAGTGGCAATAGCTTTGAGGGCAAAGCAGAGTCAGAGGATAGACTGTTTGGTGTGGAAGAGGGGAATGGGGAAAAAGAGGGGGCCACTTGCTTTTTCTTGGATGATGTAGAGGATGCATCTCTATTTGCCCTTTAATCCTTGCTCTGAGAAAAGCACCTTGATTTTCTTCCCAACCCGTCAATTCAAAAGCTTCCACCCTTCTTACTCCCACAGTTTTAGGGATAGGCACATGACCCATTTCTGGCCAATCAAAGCATTCATCTCTCTGCCTCTAGCAGTGAATGCTTCTGCGTTGGGTGCGAGTTGCCTAAAGATCAGTTCTGGGGCTTTTCCTAGACTACTGGAAAGAGAAACGAAAAGCCTCTCTTAATAACTGCTGATGTCATTGGGCTGGGAGGATCTAGGCTTGGGGTTTTGGGGACTACGGAAAGGGAAGAGACTTCCTGAGAGACAAAGCCTACCTAGAGAAAGTGGGGCTGAGAGGAAGAGAGTGCTCATCACAGACCCCACTAGATCAGGGGTCCCCCAGCCCTGGGGCCACAGACTGCTAATGGTAGTGGTCCATGGCCTGTTAGGAACAGGGCTGCACAGCAGGAGGTGAGCAGCAGGTGAGCCAGGAAGCTTCAGCTGTATTTACAGCCACTCCCCATGGCTCTCATTACCATCTGAGCTCCATGTCCCGTCAGATCAGTGGTGGCATTAGATTCTCATAGGAGCATGAACCCATATTGTGAACTGTGCATGTGAGGGATCTAGGTTGTGCACTACTTATGAGAATCTAATGCCTGATGATCTGTCACTGTCTCCCATCACCACCAGATGTGACTGTCTAGTCACAGGAAATCAAGCTCCAGGCTCCTCCTGATTCTACATTATGGTGAGTTGTAGAATTATTTTATTATATATTACAACATAATAATAATAGAAATAAAGTGCACAATAAATTTAATGTGCTCCAATCATCTCAAAACCACCCCACCTCCTCTCCACCCCTGGGTCTGTGGAAAAATTGTCTTCCAAGAGACTGGCCCTGGTGGGGGCCAAAAAGGCTGGGGACTGCTGTGCAAGATCTAGGCATGCCTGAGGCACTTACTCCTGGACTTTTTAGTTTCAGGAGCCCATACATTCCATTTTCAGCAGAACTTGTTTCAGTCCTTTGGAACTCAAAGGGTCATAACATTAAACCCGAGGAGCATACATTCAATACCTGTGTCTGCCACGTTCAGGGTGTCAATTACCTCCTCTGTAAGAAGGGCTGATTGAGAGGCTGCAGGAAAGCGAGAGAACCTGCGAGGGTCTCAGCCTGTGGCCAGCAGTGGGTGTTTAGTACCCAGTGGCTGGATTCCAGAAAATAATAAGCTGTCAAGCTGATTTCTGTTACCTTAGCCTCATGGTGTTCATGTTTTGTGTTTAGGAAAGACATGACTGAGTTCCCAATGACAGAATGAGTGGCTAATCTATTTTTTATCTCTATTCTGATACTCCAGATGGTACAGTGCACAAGTGTGCCGAGAGAGACATTTTTCTTTTTCTCAATGAAATACAATTACATCGAATTCACAGCACTGATGATATTCATTGTCTCAAATCACTGTGTTTTCTGCGGGTGGCTTGAGAGATGTATAATAAGGTACTGAGAAGAATTTTCTCTTTCCAACCTAAATTGTATGCAGATAGATGACACCTTCTTAGGGCAGCACTTTCTCTCTTCTCAGAATTACAGAAAAGTCAGTCATTCTGGGGCCAATTTAGATTGCTTGTGGTTTTTGTTCCCCCCACATCCATCAATTTCGGAACAGATTTCTATGATGACGGAAGTAAGATTCTCTCAGTGCAGACATCCACATGATTTGCTTTTAATAATATGCAAAACAGGGGTGGAGATGAGGGAGCAAGGCTGCCAGGCTTGGCCTGCATAAATGAGCTTCAGATGGAGGATGCAGGCAGCATTTCCTCCAGCTGAAAATAGCCCAACCAGATTGCAATCCCAACAGCCTGGGATGGGGGTGCCATGGGGTGAGGGCTCTGGAGAAGCGATCGGGACTGACCAGTCCTTAGACTGGGAATCTGCCCAAGTAACAGAAATAGCCCATGTCTGCATTTTAGTCACTATCTGTCACCACCATCCTCACTGTTACCATCCATTTTGTGCTTGTTTTTTAATCTTTCTTTTTATTATTGACCACCCTCAGGGAGCCTATTTTAGAGTTTTTTTTTCTAATCCCTTCTAATCTCCCAGCAAATTAAAAATATATATATATATATATATATATATATATATATATATATATTTAGAGACTGTGTCTCACTATATTGCTCAGGTTGGCCTTCAACTCCCAGGCTCAAGTGATCATCTTGTCTCAGCCTCCCAAGTAGCTGGGATTACTCATGTGCACCACTGCACCTGGCAAATTTTAATACAACAGATATACTATATACTTATTTATGTATTGTATGTATATCCGTGTTTAACATAGAAAAATAATTATTTCTTTTTTTGTCTCCCAGAACGATTTTTGTCCCTTTGCTGATATCACCCCATTAAGGATACATGATTTAGTGCTTAATTCTGTAAGCAACAGGCACTCTTCTGAGTGCTTACTTGTAACAACTCATTTAATACCATGACCCCATCAGATTTCCCCATTTCAAAGTTGGGGCACTGACACACAGAGGAATGACTTGTCCAAAACCACAGACAGAGCTAGTAAGTAGTCGCCTGGAGTTAACCAAAATGCAAAGATTGAGGGAACAATTTCTATCTGACACTTTCCTCACTTCTGACACAAAATACAAGAAATTTCAGCCAACTACAAAGTGAGAGGGAGAAATCCTCTCCCCAGATCATCCTCAGGTTTGATAATTCGCTGACTCATGGAACTCATTGAGAGCTAGTGTGCTCACGATTACAGCTGATACCCAGAAATGGATAAAGATCAATTAGGCAAAGGAAGAGAAGCATGGAACAGAGTCTGGAAGAGCTGGAAATGCAAATCTTACTTTGTTTTTTTGTATTTTGTCCTCCTGACATTGATATGTGAGTATTGCCAACCAAGGGATGCTCACCTAAGCTTTGGTGTATTTATCAGGGCATAATTACGTAAGCATAATTGATTGATTAATTGCCTACATTAGCAGTCCCCAACGTTTTTGGCACCAGGAATCAGTTTCATGGAAGACAGTATTTTCACAGACAGGGTTGGGGCGTTGGTTTCAGGATGAAACTGTTTGACCTCAGATTATCAGGCATTAGTTAGATTCTCAGAAGGAGCACGCAATCTAGATCCTGCGCATGCACAGTTCATAATAGGGTTTGCTTTCCTGTGAGAATCTAATGCCACTGCTGATCTGGCAGAAGGCGGAACTCAGGTGGCAATGCTCACTGATCTAAGGCTCACCCCCTGCTGTGCAGCCAAGTTCCTAACAGGCCACAGACTAGTACTGGTCTGTGGTCGATGGGTTGGGGATCCCTGGCCTACGCGGTTGAACTAATTCTTCAGGTCAACTGATACAGCTTGGGCATAGGCCCCACCCTAACCACACGGTTGGGCTATCCCCCACCCCACAAATGTCCGGTATAGCCGCCCCCTTCCCTAAGATCTGGTGTGGCCGGACCACACCCTAAACAAAGAATTCTTCTCTCCAAGCCTTCAGAAGGAACCAGCCCTGCTGACACCTTGACTTTAACCTGATCTACCTGATTCGGGACTTCTGGCCTTCAGAAATGTAAGAGAATACATGTGTGTTGTTTTAAGCTACGAAATTTGTGGCAATTTGTTACAGCACTTTGGGAGGCTGAGGCAGGTGGATTGGTTGAGCCCAGGGATTTGAGACCAGCTTGGGCAACATGGCAAGACACTGTCTCTACAAAAAATACAAAAATTAGTTGGGTGTGGTGATGCACACCTGAAGTCGCAGCTACTTGAGAGGATGAGATGAGAGGATCACTTGAGGCAAGGAGGAGGAGGTTGCAGTGAGTCAAGATTGTGCCTCTGCACTCCAGCCTGGGTAATAGAGCAAGACACTGTCTCAAAATTCTAGTACTTTATTACAGCAGCCATAGGAAATGAATACAGGAGACACAGAGAAGTTGAATATTTGTCTGAGGCCCTAGGGCTAGGAGGTAGCTGTTCTAGAATTTTAACATAGACCTCCCAGACTCCAAAGCCTAGTTCTCCCACCCACAGTCCAGAGATGGCTTGTTCAAAGCCTACAGGCTTGGCACTTCACTCCTGCATCAACATCAACTATTGCTAATTGATCCTGGTTTTTTTTTTTTGAGATGGAGTTTCACTTTGTCACCCAGGCTGGAGAGCAATGGTGCAATCTCGGCTCACTGCAACCTCTGCCTGCCAGGTTAAAGTGATTCTCCTGCCTCAGCCTCCTGAGTAGCTGAGATTACAGGCACCTGCCACCATTCCCAGCTAATTTTTGTATTTTTAGTAGAGATGGGGTTTCATCATGTTGGCCAGGCTGGTCTCGAACTCTTGACCTCAAGTGACCCACCTGCCTCAGCCTCCCACACTGCTGCGATTATAGGCATGAGCCACTGCGCTTGGCCTGATCCTGCTTTTTCTTTTTCTTTTGAACTGATCTGAAGATGAGGATCAGAATCCTTGTTGACATGATCCTCTTGGCAGCCACTAGCTGTAAGCACTCAGGGATGGCCTGGGATCAGTCTATCACCTTGAGACTCGTAAGACGAATAGTAGCACCATTCTTGAGCAGTTCTCTTCCATTGTTTTTCTCCCTGAGTTTGTAATGCCAGTTCACGTAACAATAACAAATACTCCTTATAGGATGCTGTTTGCACTTCCCGACACTGATCTCTGTTACAATTGGCCTTTACCAACTATGATTAATCAAATGTTCTAGCTCTTGGCATACATCCTGGAAGACCAGCTCTTTCAATGGTGCCTGGCATCGTGTATCTTTTATTACTACCTTCGTTCAGTTCCCTAGAAACAGAGCTGGAGACGGGGACTTGGATATGTGTGATTTCTGGAGGGGAAAACAGCCTGTAAAAGTGAGGGAGCAGGATAGTTAAGGGCAGGGAGCCATGCAATGATGGGGATATGGGTGGTCTAACCTTGAACTACAGCACCATCCCCTTGCTAGGCAGGGGGTCACCCCGGGTGGGGGTGTGCATGCAACTTTCTGGGAGAGTGGGCTCCTGACATTTGAGGACAAGGGGCCACTGTAC
This sequence comes from Cacajao melanocephalus, assembly GCA_963573385.1. Classification (NCBI taxonomy): domain Eukaryota; kingdom Metazoa; phylum Chordata; class Mammalia; order Primates; family Pitheciidae; genus Cacajao; species Cacajao melanocephalus. The sequence continues at coordinate 63,777 of CAUYLG010065152.1, read as the reverse complement.
ACCATTAGTGGCCAACACTCCTGGCGGGTGGTGTGGGGATGGGGGAGTGTGGGTGCCCTCGGGAAAGGAGATCTGGGTGGGGCAAAGTGCCTCCCAGTATCACCTTGCTGAGTATCTGTTTTGTTTCTTTTCGGTGATCTGTGAAAAAGTCACTTTCTGTCATGAGCCCCTGGTTCTGGGGACATTGGATATCAAGTTAGGGACCAGAATTTCCTCTGGCTGCTTGACCTGTGCTTCTCTAATATTGGTGAGCTACAGTCTGTGTTTACATGAGGCAAGCTTTCTAAATATTTAATTCCTTTCTCACTGTTTGCATCTGATGCTTCCATGTGTTCAGTGAAGACCATCAGGTGCTTAAAACCTGCTTTGTTCTGTAAGCATTGCCGAAGGTCATGGGAAAGACCAGGAGAGCTTCCTGCTGGTGGTGGCCTCTGGCTGACAGTTGAAGGTGAAGCGGGCTGCTTCTGCAAGGCCTCCAGTGATTCTTTCTACTGGGATTCATGGCCTTGTGGAATCCCCTCTTTTTGTTTGTGGGCTGGATCTCGAGGGCTCTGTAATCTCATGTGGACCCTAAGTACAAAACTGCTAGCTTGATTCCTGAGGTCAATGGGCTAACCTAGAAGCACAGGAAGGAACTGCGATGCTGCCTGCGAGGACTTTCACAGGGCGAACCCTTACAAGCAGGTGCTTCTAATGAACAGAATTTGGCAGAGCCTTTCAAGTTTAGGCTCAAAGACTGACTTCCGTCTTGCTGACACTCTTTCTTGCCCTCTTGCTTGCTTGCTGTGATGATGCAAGCTGTCATGGTGTGAACTGTGCTACGGAGAGGTCCATGTGGTGAGGAATGGAAGGAGGCCTCTGGTGAGTAGCTGTGTCCTGCCAACAACACCCAGTGTGAGCCTGGAAGCTGATCCTGCCCTAGTTGATTCTTTTTTTTTTTTTTTTTGAGATGGAGCTGGAGTGCAGTGGCATGATCTCAGCTCACTGCAACCTCTGCCTTCTGGGCTCAAGTGATTCTCCTGTCTCAGTCTCCCAGGTAGATAGGACTACAGGCGTATACCACCATGCCGTGCTAATTTTCGTATTTTTAGTAGAGACGGGATTTCACCATGTTGGTCAGGTTGGTCTCAAACTCCTGACTTGAGGTGATCCACCTGCCTCAGCCTAGTTGATTCTTAAGATAAGTGCAAAAGCTTGTCAGAGAATCGCAGCCAGGGGATCCAAACAAGTTGCTCCTGAATACACGGCAGCTGTGACATAATCAGTGGTGCTGTTCTAAGCTGTGAAGTTTGTGGGTAATTTGCTGCACTGCAGGGGATAACTAGTACGAAGAATTCTGTGAGGTGGAAACAGACAAAGCCTGTGTTGTGTTTCTGTAAAACTTCCTATTACGTGGAAATCATTTTCCCAGGTCATTAAAAACTAGTCATGAACATGATTTTCATGAATGAATAATAATTTATTTAGCCATTCTCCTATGATTGGCTATCCTGATTGCCGTCATTATTTTCTGTGATGAATAATGCTACTAAGATTTGTGTATAAACTGATCCACATTACTGCTTACTTCTTAGGAAATTGTTCTCTAGAAGTAGACTTATTAAGGCAGAAATACGTTTGTGACTCTTGGTATATCTATTGCCTAACAGCCCTCCGGAAGCCTTGTGTCTATGCACAATGTCACCAACAGAATATGATAATGCATTTAGAAAGGTCTTTCTAGGCCAGGCACAATGGCTCTTGCCTGTAATCCCAGCACTTTGGGTGGCCAAGGCAGGTGAACTGCTTGAGATCAGGTGTTCGCGATCAGCCTGGCCAATATGGTAAAATCTTGTCTCTACTAAAAATACAAAAATTAGCTGGGGCTGATGGCACATGCCTATAATCCCAGCTACTCAGAAGGCTGAGGCAGGAGAATCACTTGAGCCCAGGAGGCAGATGTTGCAGTGAGCTGAGACCATACCACTGCACTCCAGCCTGGGTGACACAGTGAGACTCCAGCTCAAAAAAAAAAATCTCTTTCTAGACTGAATACCTTTGGTTCTAGAATCACTAAGATGGGTTCATATCTGTCTCTGGATCTGCAGAATCTAGCTCAGGGCCTGATACATAGTAGGGCCCATTTAGTGATTACTAGATGATGGAAAAGCCTGTTGAAATGCTGGGTGAGCCTTATTGCAAAACTTCATATGTATGCTTTCAGGGGCAACTGCTTATTGGACAAGTACTCCTCTTCAGCTCGTAACTTCTGAACCGTGAGTAGAGATGCGCACTCAAACTTCAGCATACATCAGAATCACCTGGGAGCCTTGTTAAAATGCAGATTCTGGACTCCATTCCCAGGGATTTGGAATTAGCACGTCTGGGGTGGGGCCTGGGAGTCTGCATTTCTAAGGAGCACCCTAAGGACACCAATGCTGCTGGTCTTTAGGCCACACTTGTGGAAACACCACAGCAGTGGACATCTGCCACTCTTTGGTCTTTTATTCTTCGCTCTCTTTGAGCACCGCCTCCTCCTCACCCTCTGTGGTCTGGGTGGAGCTGCCAACCAAGGATGCCCAAGCACTGCTGCATAGGGGTGGAAGTGGGTCTCAGGTCGGTCAGATAACCAGAGAATGGTGCACAGCTCGGCATATAACTTGGGTAGGGACGTTCAGAGTGTATTTGGAGGGATGAAGGTAGATACAGAAGGATAAAGAAAATTTCCCTTTGGAGCTTGAAAATAGGCTCAAATGAACCCAGAGATTGCCTGAGGATGAACTTAACAAAGCCAGGGAAGTGAAGAAACAATCTCCACCAGATGGAGTTTCAGCCCCGGATCTAGTTATCCATGAACTTCCTACAAATGAGCACCAGGACTCTTGTCTTTTGCTTAAGCTTGTTCGAGTTGGGTTTCTGTCTTTCATAAAAGGAAGAGGGCTAAATCAGGATTCCTATGATCTGGAGGTTGTGAATGTGGACATTAGCAACAATACGCTCATAGATGTCTTTCTGTAAACTCATGGGGACTCTTACGATAATCTGCTAGCACGGGTCCTGAGATCAACAAGCAAACCCTCCGGCACAGGAAGGAATGCAATATTGCCTGTAAGGCCTGTCACCACGTGGATGCCTGTCAGCAGAGATCTCTGCAGATGGCCAGAAGTGTCATCAGCCCAGTTCTCTGCCTCAGGCTTGCTCAAGGAGTACTTGTACACACAGAGGAGGTTTAGAGCAGGTTGGTGGAATGATCCCCTGCTTACCTGAGGCTGGGAACAAAGGCAGCCTGAGTTCCCTTTATTAGGGGAAAAGCCTTTGCTCTCCAACTGGAAATGAAGCTGCAGATGAAGAAGCCTCCGAGAGAAAGGCTATCATGACATTGATCTCTGGGGATGGATGGGATGTGATCAATGTAAGACTGTGATAGAGGAAGAAGCAAGGTGGGAGGGGGACACTGTGGGGGCATAGACACAGAAAAGAGAGCGAGGGACGGAGATAGACACCTATGGATGTTGAAGACAGAAGGCCGAGCAACTCTGGTTCTTGAGAGTATCTCTGTAGCCAGAAACATACTTGTTAGTCAAGCAGCGTGGTCTCTATCCAGTGCCTCTTCCCTCTACCCCTTAAATAACCACCCTTTCCTCCTCCCAGGATTTTTCTCATAATCAACTTTCTCACCCTATGGAAAATCTCACTGGTCATTTCTTATGTTTGTTTATTTATTTGTTAAACAATTATTTATTGCCAGACATCATGCTAGGATTAAGTGTCGGGATACAATGGTGACTCAAAAAGCAGGTAGAGTCTCTACTCTCAAGGAATTTGTAGCCGGCAGAGAGAGAGAGAGAGAGAGAGAGAGAGAAAATAAAAAACCACCAAACTGTGAAATTACAAATTCTCGTCGGTACTGAGAACTAGTGCCTTCCACAAGCACCCAACTCATGTCTTCTTTAACAAAACCTTCCTGTTGACTGTTTGTATTAACATGACTTGCCATTCCAAGAAACTCTTGTCCTGGACGCTGAAGTTGCAAATAGATAGATGGAAAATCCATTTAACCATACTGGAGACTTCTCAACTAGCTCTCATTAGGGTAAACACCCCTTTCTCAAGGCAACAGGTCCCTCAACTAGGTTTATCAAATGACTTTTCAAGACAGCTTCAAGAGCCTTGCCTTGCTGTGTCCACAAATTCGAAACAATTATGTGACAAACTTTGCCCAAGTCCTGTCAGAACTTGCGTTGAAAGAAATGCCTTAAGCTAGTCCGCGTGAATCTCCTAAATATTCCAACTTTGCCCTTCCACTCTGAGATGCCACTAAGATTCTGACAAGGTTGTGCTTTTTCTTATCGCTGTGGCAATGAACTTAAAGCTGGCAGATGATGATGCTGTGAAGGAGTGGATTATGGTTCTAGGAGATCTTATGACAGACAGTAGAGACCCAAACTGGAAGATTCCCTGGAGAAGAAGAATGCTTGAGCTGAGTTTTATTTATTTATTTAAAGATGGAGTCTCGCTCTGTCACCCAGGCTGGAGTGCAGTGGCACAGTCTTGGCTCAGTGCAACCTCTGCCTCTCGGATTCAAGCAATTCTCCTGTCTCAGCCTCCCGAGTAGCTGGGATTATAGGCACATGCTACCACACCTGGCTGATTTTTGTATTTTTAGTAGAGACGAGGTTTTACCATGTTGGCCATGCCGGTCTTAAACTCCTGAACTCAGGTGATCTACTGGCCTCAGCCTCCCAAAGTGCTGGAATTGAAGGCGTGGGCCACTGTGCCCAGCCAAGTTGAGTTCTAAAGGTTGTAAAAGAGTTAATATGGCATCTGGGCATGGTGGCTCATGCCTGTAATCCCAGCACTTTGGGAGGCTGAGGTGGCAGAGCACCTGAGGTCAGGAGTTCGAGACCAGCCTGCCAAACATGGCAAAACCCTGTCTCTACTAAAAATACAAAAAGTAAGCCAAGCCTGGTGGCAGATGCCTGTAATCCCAGCTACTTGAGAGGCTGAGGCAGGAGAATTGCTTGAACCCTGGAGGCAGAAGTTGCAGTGAGCGAGATTGCACCACTGCACTCCAGCCTGGGAGACAAGAACAAGACTCCATCAACAAAAAAAGTTAATAAGGCAAAGGGAGAGAAGAAGATAAGGGAGGGGAAAGAATGGAAAAGGGAGAATGTACAAAAATCCTGGGCAGAAAGGAACATGGACTTCAAGGGAAAGGGAAGGGCTGCAGCCCAGAGAGTGAGGCCATCTCAGTGAGAGTTCAGGCTGGGGAGAGAGGAGGGACCAGACCACTCACACAGAGCCTCATCCATGGGCCATGTAAGCGATGGTGGCCTTTCTCTGGAGAGCACTGCGAAGCCAATGACAGACTTTTAAAATCCAATTTAAATGTTACCAAGTGCTTACCATTCACAATCAGGAAAAAGAATGAAGAAATCACTTTGGCTATCCAGCGTACAAAAAGCCTGCATTGCTGGGATTAGAGAACGAGGGCGCCGGCAGAGGCGTGGAAGGAAGCAGATGGATTTGGGAGGTCTGTAGGAAGTAAAACTGAAGGCCGGAGAAATTAAGTAAATGGACCGAAGTCACATAGTAGCTATTTAAATTTATATTAATGAAGATTACATAAAATTAGAAATTCCTTCTTCTCAGTGGCATTAGCTACATTAGAAGTATTTAGTAGACACATGTGGCTACCATACTGCAGTTTAGGGAATAATTCCCACTGTGGCAGGAAGTGCTCTTGGACAGCGCTGGTCTAGAGCCTAGGTCTCCTGAAATTCCTTGTCTTATGTATGGCCAGATTCCCTGATCCTGTGACTCAGTTTGGAGATTGGAGTGTTGAGGGCCAGACGTCAGCAACTTTACACTGTGCTTGATCTCATGGCGCTCCCCAAACTCTATACAATCAAGCAGGGACCAGAGTAGCTCAATTATTCCTGCCCCTTTCACCACGAGGTAGTGACTGAACACTGGAAGCAGCTGTCACTAACATGCTTCTGTGAACTTGATCCCACAGCCACCAGGGGTGTATTTCCATCCAGTGGGGCCAAGCATGGCTCCACACACACCGGCACTCAGGGCTTTGCCCCACTTCTGCAAATGTTGGCGTGTGGCATGCTCACTTCGTGGCTGAAATTGCCCATTTCCGAATTAGAGAAAAGATGTCAGAAGAATAATAAAGTTACTTTTGGTGAGTACATATTTTCTGTAACGAAATAAAATGGGGATTGCAGCAACTACAACTCAATCTTCCATCTCAGAGGTTTATTAACTCTAGTCCCACTAGAATCAGTAGCAGAATCGGGGAGTGTAATAAAACGAACTCATTTTTCACAATTTTTTTTCTTGAGTGCTAGTGGTGTAAAGAGAGCAATAGTAAATACACACACACACACACACACACACACGCACATGCGTGAAGAGCATCTGTTTAAATTTCCCCTGCTAATACATGACTGAGTTTTGTTGTGATTTTTGTAATCGTGCTGTTGTTTCTGTTTCCAGATGGTGGCTTTCACCTTACCTTAGTTCAGAGCCATGGTCACAAATCAGAGGCTTATGTCTTTGCCCCCTGATCCCTGGCAGACATTAATCAATCACAGTGCTCTTGGCTGATGACTCTGAATGTGGCCTCAGCATCTTTCTCTCCCTTGAAGTCCAAGCAAGTGAGAGAATAGGTCTGAAACATAGTTGCTGTCTTTGGATTAGATATTTTTTCTGGAGTGCAGTAAGGTAAATATTCAGTTCACAGAACAGCAATAGAAAATTGTGAAGAGCTGTTTACTTCTGGGAAGGAGAAGAACATTCTTGCTATTTTGGGGGGCTACTAAGGAAGAATGGTTTACCCTAGTGAACAGGCAGTGACTGAATCACGGTAGTAGCATCATAACCGGAGTAATAGGAACCATCAGCATGATGATAAAACTATTTCTCAGTGCTTCTGTTAGATTTTTTCCTTTTCTTTTTTCTTTTTCTTTTTTTTTTTTTTTTTTTTTTTTTTAGACATAGTCTCTATCTGTTGCCCTGGCTGGAGCGCAATGGTGTGATCTTGGCTCACTGAAACCTCTGCCTCCTGGGTTCAAGTGATTCTCCTGCCTCAGCCTCTTGAGTACCTGGGATTATAGGTGGGTGTGACGACGCCTGGCTAATTTTTGTATTTTTAGTAGAGGCAGGGTTTTCCCATGTTGGCCAGGCTGGTCTTGAACTCCTGACCTCGGGTGATCTGCCCACCTCAGCCTCCCAAAGTGCTGGGATTACAAGCGTGAGCCACCACGCCTGGCCCAGTCCTGTTGCTAAGACCTGGGGCTGTCCCCTGGCCAAATTCAGCAGAACGCATGTTGTATCTCTGATCTGGTTCTGACTCCATTTGTTCCCTTGTAAGTTCCTTGGCGGATGTTCCATTCAAACAAGCAAACTAACTGAGGTTGAATGAAAGAATTCTGGAATTTGGGAAGACTAAGAGAATAGGTGTTAGGAATGAATACATGAATAGAATTTCCCCAAATAGGCTTCGTGGAATCATTTGTGGAATACCAATAAATTTTGTGATCAACCATGTTTTGGAAATGCTGGGTTAAACAAAGTGAAACAAGCTTCTTTAAGGCAGGACTTATCAGAACCTTTATATGTCAATACATCTTGTGATTCTTCTAAAGGGTGATTCAATAGGTAGCATGCTCCAAATTTATTTGATCACAGGATCTTTCCCTTTTTCTGATCTATGAAGTGTCTTATAAGAAACTAAGTATGTGCTGGAATTAACTCTCAGGGGATTCTAGTATTCTAAGAAATACATTTTAAGCTTGTCCAGACTCCTCATTTTACAGATTATTAAAAATGAGTTTCAAAGGGATCAACATGACTTTCTCGGGGTCTTACAGGATGGTGTTATGCTGGGATTCAAAGCTGTCTGAGGCAAGTGCTTGAGCCAGCAGATTGTATAATTTATTATTGATCGGAGACTTGAAAGTACCTTGGATGTCATTCCTTTTTGCAGGAGACCCTGGGTTGATGCCATCCCTTCAGGCAGATAATATAAGTAGGACTGGCTGATGTGAAGTCTCAGGCCGTTGTAGCAGATCCTTCCAGTTCGTGTTTTGTTGCCAACAAGGGCTCTAAGTAAAAAGTCTTTGTTGTCCTTACTGATGTCACTATGAAAAATGAGTAGTGCCGTCATCTTTGTTTCTGAATAGTAGTGCACAACGTCTTCTGTTGATCCAGAATGCTTTCACTGATCCTGGCTATTCTACTTTTGGGGACAATGGGTGTCTTGAATTGTGAGTCCCATGAAGATATAGAGGTGATTTTTGGCATCCTCTTGGATCCTATCAGGGTCTTATATAAACTATCTGTAAATCTCATGGAATTCCCCTCAGAAAAACCCCTTACCTAGACCTTGAGACCACTGACAACATTATGGCTTTATTTAACATTTTTAAAATTATTTTTAAAGATGGGGTCTTGCTATGTTGCCCACACTGAATTTGAACTGCCTGGCTCAAGCAATCCTCCCCTCTCAGCCTCCAAGTAATTGGGACTACAGATGTGAGCCACCATACCTGGCTCACTATGTAACTACTTTTTCATTTCATGGGCAATTGATGGAATTAATGGACTGTAGTCACTTTCTAACAGTCTTTTCGTGGGGCCTTTCAAAGGGTTCTGTGTCCTCTCCCAGAGATGGGCTGCATGTCTGTCTGTACAAAGGAAGAGTATACATAGTGTTTTCAAACCCTCTACTGAACACTCCTTGATTTAAAAATCACACTTTCTCCCTTACAAATGTTCTCCTACATAGTAGGGAGAGCTTATCTTTTATATCCAAAATAAGGTTTAAGAAAGTCGTGCTGGGCTACGAAGAGCCAAGACAATCCTAAGCAAAAAGAACAAAGCTGGAGGCATCACGTTACCTGACTTCAAACTACACTACAAGGCTACAGTAACCAATACAGCATGCTACTGGTACCAAAGCAGATATATACCTATGCAACAGAATAGAGGTCTCAGAAATAGCACCACATATCTACAACTGTCTGATCTTTGACAAACCTGACAAAACCAAGCAATGGAGAAAGGATTCCCTATTTAATAAATGGTGTTGGGAAAACTGGCTAGCCATATGCAGAAAACTGAAACTGGACCTCTTCCTTACACCTTATAAAAAATTAACACGAGATGGATTAAAGACTTAAATGTAAGACTTTAAACCATAAAAAAACCCTAGAAGAAAACCTAGGCAATACCATTCAGGACATAGGCATGAATAAAGACTTCATGACTAAAACACCAAAAGCAATGGCAAATGGGATCTAATTAAACTAAAAAGCTTCTGCACAGTAAAAGAAATTATTCTCAGAGTGAAAAAGCAACCTACAGAATGGGAGAAAATTTTAGCAATCTATTCATCTGACAAAGGGCTGATATTCAGAATCTACAAAGAACTTATACAAATTCACAAGAAAAATACAAACAACCCCATCAAAAAGTGGGTGAAGGATATGAACAGACACTTCTCAAAAGAAGACATTTATGTGGTCAACAAACATATGAAAAAAAGCTCAACATCACTGGTCATTACAGAAATGCAAATTAAAATCACAATGAGATGCCATCTCACGCCAGTTAGAATGGTGATCATTAAAAAGTCAGGAAACAACAGATGCTGGAAAGGATGTGGAGAAATAGGAATGCTTTTTACACTGCTGGTGGGAGTGTAAATTAGTTCAACCATTGTGGAAGACAGTGTGACGATTCCTCAAGGATATAGAACCAGAAATACCATTTGACCCAGCAATCTCATTACTGGGTATATACACAAAGGATTATAAATCATTCTACTATAAAGACACATGTACACGTATGTTTATTGCAGCACTATTCACAATAGCAAAGGACTGGAACCAGCCCAAATGCCCATCAATGATAGACTGGATAAAGAAAATGTGCCACTTATATACCATGGAATACTATGTAGCCATGAAAAAGAATGAGTTCATGTCCTTTGCAGGGACATGGATGAAGCTGGAAACCGTCATTCTCAGCAAACTAACACAGGAACAGAAAACCAAACACTGCATGTTCTCACTCATAAGTGGGAGTTGAACAATGAGAGCACATAGATACAGGGAGGGGAACATCACACACTGGAGCCTGTTAGGGGGCTGGGGGCTAGGGGAGGGATAGCATTAGGAGAAATACCTAATGTGGGTGATGGGTTGATGGGTGCGGTAAACCACCTTGGCATGCGTATTCCTATGTAACAAACCTGCACATTCTGCACATGTACCCCAGAGCTTAAAGTATAATAATAATAATAATAATGGTAATAATAATAATAAAGAAAGTTGTGTTGGGCTAGCACCATGGCTTCAGAATTTCTGCCCAGGGAAAACCAATAAGAGGTATCAGATTACCCCTCTCTTTGGGGGATGTACCTGCAAGAAGTTCTCTCCTGTCCTCACTGCTAAGTGCACTACGCAAGCCCTGAGGCCCAGTAATGTTCAGACCATTGAAGGAATCCAGCTTTCCCAGAGGGTAGGAGCAGTGTCTCATATAGCTTAGCATCACCTCCAATAGGCAATAATGAGAGGAAAGCCATGTTTGCTGGTTGCTGATTCTTCTGTCCTGCAGTTTCTGCTTTGATATGATCAAATGGGCTCAAAGTACTGTGTAGGCCTGAGAGAGAGACAGCCCAAATTTGGTAGATCTTAGGATAAGACAGTGGGCCTTGCTTGTATCACCCAGTTCTCCAAGCTTTGATAGACTATGTTGGTCTTCACTGAGTTCCTAGGTCAGATGGCTTTCTGTCCTGTTGTTCCAGGTGTAATAGCTGGGTTCCAACTTACTCCAACCCTTAGTGACTTGTGCTTATGTATTCTGTGGGTCAGGAGATCAGATGGGGTATACCCATTTGGGGACAGCTTTTCTGTACTCTGGGTGGTTGGGGTCCTCATTTGGGAAGACTCAAAAGTTGGTGGTAACACAACCTCAGGGGCTGGAATCCCCTGAGGGTTAATTCCTGCACATATCTAGTGCCTGGACCTGGGTGACTCAGAGAGTTGACACCTGGCTTCTCCAAGTGGCTTGACTTCCTCACAGCATGGTGATTTCAGGGTGGCTGGACTTCCGGTGTGGTGGCTCAGTGCAGTAACTGTGAGGTCCAGTAAACAAGGCAGAAGCTGTTCTACCTGTTATGACCCAGCCTCCTAAGCCATCTGCAGCAACTCTGCTCTACCCCATGGTTGGAGCAGTTGCAACCTTGCCTGGATTCAAGTTGGGAAGTTAGACTGTTCCTATTGATGAGGTGTCAAAGGGTAGAGGAGTAGATTGCTGTCATGTATGGAAAATACAATCCTCCACCTCTCTCTCGTGAGGGAGTCCAGGTTGAACAAGTTGGGGCAGCTTCCACTGTATGTGATAGGCAAGCTAGCTCATGGTGCTCCCAATTTGCTGAAGTGATGTTGCTTCTACAATAGGGAGACCCCTACAGGGACTGTTGAATCGTAAGTCACTTAGCATACTACTAGCATGTACAACTATTCCTAAATACTAACTAACTGAGGCAGTTGTTAGCCTCTATGGGGCCTCTATAGAAATCAGAAAAAGTTGCTCTGTGGACACTGGGGAGGAGGGAAGCAGAGTATATCATCTACCCCTTCCTGAGACCTTTGTGCAGTGCACACACAGCACAACCAAACATGGCAGTTCTGACAACCATTATTGTTGTAATTGGTTTAACCATTAAAAATAAACAGTCAAATCATTTAGCAGTCCCCAAGCCCAGGGACTGCCTGCTTGCATTCTTCTGTGTCCATTTCCAGCTATCCTTTTCACTGGGCCTTGGTCCTTGCCTGTTTTCCTTCCATCTACCACATTTCGCCAGACACAGGATATTCTCCATGGCAGTTCACAAACTGGCAAGGAGGGGGCACACTACCAGGAATGCTGGTGGCTTAATGGGACTAAATCAGCGTTTGAAATGTCTCCCAATGGCCAGGCATGGTGGCTCACATCTGTAATCCCAGCACTTTGGGAGGCTGAGGTGGGAAACATGGTAAAATCCCGTCTCTGTTAAAAATACAAAACTTAGCTGGGCTTGGGGATGTGCACCTGTAATTCCAGCTACTCAGGAGGCTGAGGCAGGAGAATCACTAGGGAGGTGGAGGTGGCAGTGAGCCAAGATTGAGCGACTGCACTCCAGCCTGGGCGACAGAGTGAGGCTCTGTCTCAAAAAAAAAAAAAAAAAAAAAAAAAAAAAAATTTTTGAACAACATTTTTTTTTTAGTTTAGATTTAATGAATATGTGTTATAAAATTTAAAGAAAAAATGTAGAAAGGTAAAAAGTAACTGAGAATTCTCTTTGTCAGGTTTTCAGCAATTGGGAAAGTCAGGCAGAAGAATGTGTGTGCTTGTGTGTGTGTGATATAGAGAGAGAGACAGAGAGAGAAAGATGTGTGTGAGATACGTATATGTTTGACGAGTACAACATAGCCCCCCTAGTTAAATTAGAATTTTACATGAATAATGCATTTATTTTTAGTGTCTGTCCAAAAGATGTTTATTTGAAATTCTAGTTTAACTTAGTGTCCTCTGCTTGTGCAATCTCTATGTGGAGAGCATGTGGGGTTATGTGTGGGCCCCGGGTATCGAGTGTGTATGGGGTATATGTGTGATGGATATTGTGTGTGTGTGTGTGTGTGTGTGTGATGTGGGGTGTGTGTACTTGTATGAGGTATATGTTTGGGTGGATAGATGAGAGGGTTTGTCAGAAGAAGGAGAAAGGAGATATAAGAAACTTGAATTGTTTAAAACATTTTCTTCAAATTGGCATTTTAATATGTAGGTTTCCTGTTTTTGTACTTATAGCACTTTATTGTCATTTATTGGTTTACATTTCCAGATTCCACTAGACAGAGAAAGTCGAGAGCTGAGTCTTGTCTGTGTTGTATTCCCTGCTTGTGGCACGCAGTAAACTTGCAACTTACATGTGAATTTGGGTGCTGCCACACTTCTGGAGTGGCAGGGATTTCATTCCAGTGCTTCCAACTCCCTGACTTTCAGCAGAGAAGCCGTCCTTTACTTCATTGAATACCCAGGCTTCAGGATGCGACACAGTAAACTTGGTTCTTTAATGTCAGGGCATTAGAGACACCTGGAGATTTGTTTTAAAATGCAGGTTCCCGGGCCTCAACCCTCCAAGAGGTTCAGGGCTCCTGGGGTGAGAGGGAATGAAGTACAGGAATTGAATGGACAAAAGTGTTCACTTTTAATGAACTCCTCTCCTAAAAGTAAAAAAAAACATTAACAGAATCAGACCTGTAAGCCATGCTATGCATGACTAAACATGTGTATGTGTATGTGTGTGTGTTGCACATGAATGGCATTGTGTGTGTACATACCCAGACATGCAGGCAGCATAAGGTGTGAAAAGTGAACCTTGGTTCACTGATATTTTATAAAGATATTTCCTCTATGAATTTATGTTGGTGCTGCTCCTGATAAATCACTTGCCTTGAGCAAATGTGAAGTCATAAAGATCAGTCTGCAATGAGCTGTGGCCTGAAAATGTCTGTAAGAAAAAAATAAGGGAAATAAAGCTTTTATATTCTAGCAGCAAAGCCCCAACTATGCTTCCTGGAGTGACAGTATAGCTTTAACCTAATGCAATTACTTCTGTGCTGGCATTAGGCACAGAGCGCTTCAGTCAGTGGAATGGATTCTTCCAAAAGCAAAGATAAAATTTTACAAAGAAAGAAAGCATGGGGTGGAAAAAAAGTAGAGTTGATTTCTTGAGTTCAGTGTTCATGAAGTTAAAAGTTCTTTTTTATTTTTCTCTAAGGCTTTCTTTCCAAGAAGACCAATTCAAAGTAACAGAGTTGGTTACAAAATGATTAATTCTGAATATTCTAAAAACCAGTGAATTATACAGTTTAAACGAGTGGATTCATGGAATACTATGTAGCCATCAAAAGAAATCACGTCCTTTGCAGCAACGTGAATGTACCTGGAGGCCATTATCTTAAGCAAATTAACACAGGAACAGAAAACTGAATATCGCGTGTTCTCACTTATAAGTGGGAGCTAAACATTGAGTACACATGGACAGAAACATGGGAACAATAGCCACTGGAGACTGCTGGAGGCAGGAGGGAGGGAAGGGGCTGAGGGATTGCCTGTTGGGGGCTCTGCTCATTGCCTGGGTGACAGAATCATCTGTACCCCAAACCTCAGCATTATGCAGTGTTCCCATGTGACAGACCTGTACATATACCCACTGAATCTAAAATAAAAGTTGGAATTATTAAAAAGAAAAAAAAGGGCCAGAACAATGGCTCACGCCTGTAATCTCAGCACTTGTTCAAGCCCAACCTGGTTAACATGGTGAAACCCCGTTTCTACTAAAAATACAAAAATTAGCTAGATGTGGTGATGCATGCCTGTAATTCCAGCTACTCGGGAGGCAGTGGCGCGAGAATTGCTTAAACCTGGGAGGCAGAGGTTGTAGTGAGCTGAGATCACACCACTTTACGCCAGCCTGGGCGACAGAGCAAGACTCTGTCTCAAAACAGAAAACAAAAAACAAAACAGCAACAACAAAAAAAAGAAAGGAAGAAAAATAAATAGGTGAGTGGTATGGAATGTGAATTATATCTCAATAACTGTATTAAGTACATTTTAAAAAGGAGAATACCAAATTCCATATATGCTGAGATTTCTGTAAAAATAAGGTTATTTTCACTGGAAATGAAAAGACTGATGATAAATTCTGGGTGATTTATCTTTGCAGTATGATCTTGTTTGCACACTTTTCCAGGAAGATTTCATAATAGAAGCACATAATAAAAAATTTTAACAGTGTGACAAGATGGACAATACTCTTTAAAAATGATAATGAACAATGTGACATTGCTTTACCATTCATGTTTTCTAAAATGTACCTTTCAGTGAACATGAATGGTAAAGCGATGTCACATTGTTCATTATCATTTTTCTTTTGTCATCTGCATTTAATGGCTTCCCTGCTGCCCATTTGAGCTTAGGAGATGAGGTAGGGGTATCTGGGGATGAGAAATATTGGTCAGTTGGCTGCTGTTAATTTTTCATAACTCTCATTTTTCATAAGTCTCATACACATAGAAATCTGTAATTTGAACATGGCTGTTCTTTGAAATGTTCCAGTCTCTCTGAGTTCAATCAATTGCTTTCTTTTTTTCTTTAACCTACACCCTGATTCAATCAATTTCTTAATCGTGTAACAACAGCATGAGCCGTTGAAAACCAGACACGGGCTACAGAAAACTACACATGTTCTCTTTCACAGGGTGCAGAATATGGAATTCGATGCCTCCTCCACAAAAACTCATCTCATAGCATTGCACATCTGAGTGGCGTGGGGTGGGAAAAATGTATTTTTAAATGAAAGAAAAGAAAATCAGAAACGATCATTGTTAGATGAACAAAAAAAAATCAGGATCTCAACAGCACCTGATGAAAGGCAAATTATACTATTCACATTGATCGCTTTTTCTTTCTTTTTTCAAATGATTTATTATTCCTTGATATTGCAATCAGTTAGCTAGCTTGCTGCGGCATAAGTGTTTGATCTTGGAGTAAGGTTTTTGACGACTGCTTTTTGCTACAGCCGTACATCCTTGCCTTTTGCCTCCAACTTTCCTTGATTAAATAGAGGAGGTAAATATGAGGTATGCAAAGAGAATAGAAAAAAGTGACCTGGAATTTATCCAAGTAAAGAGAAAACCCCGGGGAATGCATGAATATTGGCGGGGAGAAGCTCCACAAATGTTTCCTGGTGCTGGAGGAGGCATGTCCTCTTCAGTTTGTTTTGTGCCTGCCTGCCTGCTGGGGACAAGCAGAATATCATGGAATTCATTTTGTCTTCCAACTGCATTCTTTGGCTCTTTGGTTATTATTGAAGCGAGCTGTATATGGAGCGGCTGGTATTTTCAGACAGTCATTGTATGTGCCAAGATTCAGGTTGAATAAAGTGGCCGGGAGACAGCGAACATTTCATTGCTTTCTTGGTGGCACATCCCTAGTTGTAGATTCTCCAGAAGAGGGTGCAGCTGTGAGAAGTTGGCAGCCAGTCCTTACAGCAACTTGGGATTGAAAAGAACTGGTAAGGTGAGATCTGGGTGGGGCATTGACTGCCTCCGACTCACTCTGACACCCACTAACTCAAGTTCTGTTTTCTGAGTTCACACAGAGCAAAGCTAGCCTGGTTTCCGAATACTTGAAGACAGTGTCTTATCCCCACTCTTGGCTGCCCTCTTCTCTTCTTCAGGTAAAATTAATTAATTAATTAATTGAGACAGAATCTCGCTCTGTCACCCAGGCTGGAGTGCAGTGGTGTGATGTCAGCTCACTGCAACCTCCACCTCCTAGGTTCAAGGAATTCTCGTATCTCAGCCTCCCCAGTAGCTGGGACTACAGGTGCCTGCCACCACACCCAGCTAATTTTTGTATTTTTAGTAGAGACGGTGTTCTACCATGTTGGCCAGGCTCGTCTCAAATTCCCAGTCTCAAGCAATCTGCCCACCTCGGCCTCCCAAAGTGCTGGGATTACAGGCATGAGCCACTGCATCCAGCCTCAAAGTTGGTTTAACCAAAGCTCCCCTGTCATGGTTTAAAGCCTTGCAATCACCCTTATCACTTTCCTTTGGAATCCATACTCTGGATTGAAATTTTGGCTTCTGCTTGAGTCTGTGTGTGATGTGGAGGAAGGGATATGGGGTGTGGGGAAGGATGGATCTACAGCCCTTTCTTCATCTACAAAGCAGGGAGTGTAGTATCTACCTTCTGGGGTATCATAAGGAAGACATGAACCATGCTTGTGAAGGCCTTGGCCCAGTGCCTGGCACGAGACCATCATTCAAAACATGGTGGTTAGTATTAGAATTCCCTTTACGAGAGTCACTTGAAGTCAATCCCTGTGGCTGACAGCCTATTCCCTGGCCTGGATGGCTTGTCTTTTTGGTTCTTAGTGGTTCTGGTTCTTCCCCTTGCTCTGACCTTGCGTTATCAAAACCAGGCAAGTGCTGGCGTGACTCAGTGTTAGTTAGCATTGCCACTTGCATGGGTGATTTCCTTCAGTTCTCTGTGCCATGGCTGCCTCCTAGGAAAACTTCACCTTCCTTGCAGAATAGTGTGATTAAAGGAGATAGCCTGTAAAGGAGCTGGCATGGAGCAGCTCAGTGCATAGTCAGAAAGACTATCATCTTCCCATCTAGGTCGTTCCCATCCTTTGTTTATTCTCGTTCCACAGATCTCAGTTCAAAAGTTGCCTTCTTAAGGAGGAGTTCTTTGACCCTTCCATCTGTTACTTCCTGTTACTCATGTAGACCATTTTGACTGTAATTACTTATTTGAGTTATGTACATGTTTATTCTGTCTTTCCCATCAGACTCTTAAGATACATGATCATGGGGACTTGGTGCTGATTTCTGCAGTATACCTAGGCCCTAGCACATAGCATACCTGCAATATATATTTACTGAGTGAATCATAATTTCTTCACTCTGATGGAGAAGGCTAAAGCCAGACTAACACGAGTTTTCCACTGCTAGATTTTCAGACATGGCATAACTATCTGCATATGGCTTTAAGCAAACTCCCAAGTAGCAGATTCTTTTTTTTTTTTTTTTTAAGAGACAGGGTCTTGCTGCGTTGCCCAGGCTGGATTGCAATGGTTATTCACAGGCATGATTTAATTACTCATCAGCACAGGAAATTTGGCCTGCTCTGTTTTCCACCCAGGCTGGCTCACCCCTCTTTGGGAAACCTGTGGTCCCCAATGCCCTGGAGTTATTTGTATCAATGCTGAACTTAGCTTGTACACCCAGTTGGCACAGCAAACTACAGCCCAGAACCCTTGGGCTTAAGCAATCCTCCAATTTCGGCTTCCTGAGCAGCTAGGATTATAGGTACATGCCACCAGGCCTGGCTGAAGTGCCAGATTCTATGGTTCCATGACTACAGGGTTGAATCCAGGTTCATGAAATGGGTGTTCAAGGCCCAGTACGGTACCTGTTGCTTGTAAATAGGATTCTGAAATTCTGTTCCCATACTCAAGTCTCCTCTCCTACCAGCATGCTCTCTCTGAGTTTAATCCTCATCCTTTACCCACCCTTCTACCACCTTTCCTATTAAAAATGGCCAGCGTTTGTTCAGCATTTACCATGTGCCAGGCACCCTCCCCAGGGCTTTATGTACATTGTCTTAAGATTCACTCTTTGAGATTGAATCATGAGAATTTTCATTTTATGGATAATGGCATTAGGCTATGACCATAGATTCTGGCGAGAAGGAGAGAGAGTGGGAAGCCAGGAGGAAGCAAATATTGGCAAGCATGGAAATGGAAAATAGGAATCAGTATGGGGGTCCCCATAAACTGGTAGTTGGGACAAAACCAATTACAAACCAGTGAAAAAGACAGAAGTCACCAATCCCAAGTTCAAGAAGGTCAACTCGCGTCAGGAGGCCAGCCGTGTCCAGGGACCTGGGTCAAAGACAAGCAGTGGGCTCTCAAGGACCTCTTCCCAATGCAACATTTGATGTGGCCATCTTGGTTGTTTCGTGCTGTGGCACTCTCCTCCAATTGGGTCAGCATGGTGTGGCATGGCATGCTCCGCCTAAAGTTTGCTGGTGAAAATGGAGGTGGGCATGCCCATTATGGAGAAGGCAGGTGGAGGATACGAACAGAATCTGTCAGAGAGTATGTTACTCGGCCAGATTAGGACTCTGTGGTAAAGGCGTCTGCAGAAACAAAACACAGTCTTAAAGTCATCTTTACAGGGCTGTTCTTTGAAAATGGGACAGAAACCTTTCAAATGTCAAGAGATAGGGTTTTTGCCAAGGCAACAGAATGCTAAGGACTGCAAGGAATGATTCTTATTACAAAAAGGTGCTAAATTCTGGAGTCGGATTTAATTATACCTGAGGTATTTCTGACTTGGTGTGTGGGTAGGAGGCTCTGCCTCTCTTTCCATTGCTGTTATTATCTCATGGGTCTACAGCTTAATTTTTCCCACCATAGGGATCCTTAGTCAACTTTCCAATCTCCCAACTCCCACTGAGAGGCAGTTTTTGGCAAAGCACTCAACCGCCAATAAAAGTTGCCCACTGAGTCTCCGACTATTAGCAATCTGATTCCTGGCCACCGCTAATCATCAGGTTTAATCATACGGTAATCATTTGCCAGGATGGTGCGGGGGCAAACTTCAGATATTTCTGAGGCTGACTCTGTAGAGCCCAGATACGTTTGTTAGAGAAACATGTCTAAGGAAAGCACTTTTTGCATTGAATGTGGGAGTTGCAGAAAGTGGGAAGCATGGTTGCATTTCAGGCTGCCTTAATATGACCTCTTTTGATGGATTTGCTCTTCTTTCTAAGCTGCTAGTGTTTCTTTAGTGCTGTATTTGATATGCTCTATCTCTCAACCTCTCCGGCTGTTCTCCATTTATTTTGCCAGTGCCTTCTGAATATTTTATGATCAAGTATTTACCAGTGCCTCTGGAGGTCATCAGGAACTCCATTAGTGGAGTTGCTTTCTGTTGCTATCAGCTCATCCACAGTACTGAGCTCTCAGGAGCAAATAAAGGCCATGTTTTCTTTGCTCAAACCCTCCAGCGGCTTCCCACTCATTCAGCTGAGAATGCAATGGCCTCACTGTGGCATGTAGAGCCCTGCATGATCCAGCCTCCAGCTCTCTCTGATTTCACCTCAACAACCCCTCTTGCTTACTCCACACCTGCCATATTGGCTTCCCTTGTGCCTGCTGAATTGGCCTCCCTGTTATTTCTATTAGTTTTCTGTTGCTGCATCATCATAAATTACTACAAACATAGCATCTCAAAACCACACCTGTGAATTGCCACCTCACAGTTTTGTAGATTGGAAATGTGGCCAGTGTCAGCAATGTTCTCTGCTTAGGGTTTGGCAAGGCTGAAATCAAGGTGTCGACTGGGCTATGCTCTCATCTGGAGGCTTGGTGGGGAAAAGTCTACTTCCAAATTCACTTAGGTTATTGGTAGAATTCAGTTTCCTACGGGTGCAGTACTGTGGAACCCATTTCTTTGTTGGCTGTCAGCTGAAGGTCGCTCTTGGATCCTGAAGGCTACACACATTTTTTACCACGTGGTCCCCTCTGTCTTCAAGCCAGAAAGGGTTCATTGGATTCTTTTCATGCTTTGAATCTATCAGACTGCCCTTCTGCAGCCAGCCAGGGAAAATATTCTGTTTTAAAGGACTCAGGTCATTAGGTTAGGTCCACCTGGGCAATCTTTCTAACTAAAGGTCAGTTGATTACTAATTTTAATCACAGCTGCGAAATTCCTTTAACCTATGTAATCATGGGAGTGACATCTGGGAGTGGAGCTCATGGGGCCCCTCTGAGAATTCTACCTCCCCTGAGGTGGGAGGATCACTTGAACTAGGGAGGTCGGCACTGCAGTGAGTGGAGATTGCACCACTGCACTCCAGCCTTGGCAACAAAAGGGAGACCCTGTCTAAAAGAGAAAAAAGAAAGAAAGAAAAAGTCTTCTGCCTCCAGCAATATTCTTCCAGCATGCTGCCAGCAGTTTTTCCCCAGGATCTTTGCATCTGCTGTTCCCTCTGCCTGGAACTCCTTTCTTCATGACCACATGGCTTGCTCTCTGATTCCTTCAAATCTTTGCTTTCTAAGCTCACCATTTATCAGGAAGAGCCTTTGTACTCTATCCTCCTTCTGCTTTTCTTCTTCACAGCACCCAGCACAACTGACATCATGCATTTGCATGTTTATTTGTTTTAATCTCTCTTTCCTCATTGGAATAGAGGCCCCCTGAAGATGAGGGCTTTGCCTGCTTTATTCATAGCTGCATCCTCAGCAGCTAAAATAACTCCTGGCATATAGCAGATGCTCTACACATATAAATAAATGAATGACTAAATGAAGCGTTAGCTTTTGCAACCCCTCTCTTTCTCTTTTTTCTCTCTCCGACCAAGACTAGAATTTCCATAAAATGATTATTATAAATGTTTTATTCCTCACTGAATACATGCATGAGCAATGGAAACAACCAGAAGCCTCTACTTTCCCACTTGGTCTAAAGAAACACAGAGTTTAAAGACATAGTTACTTCTCTGTTCACCAGTGGAAACAACCAGAAACCTCGACTTTCCCACTTGGTCTAAAGAAACACAGAGTTTAAAGACGTAGTTACTTCTCTGTTCATTGGTGGAAACCACCAGAAACTTTGACTTTCCCACTTGGTCTAAAGAAACACAGAGTTTAAAGACATAGTTACTTCTCTGTTCATCGGTCTTTCTTACCTCTTACACATTTGTCTCTTCTTCACCTTGCCCATACCTTAAGCACTCCCAGCTGTATTCCCCTGTATGTTCAGGGGTAGAAAGGCCTTGAAGATGTTTGATTGTAGCTTCCCATTTGATGAGTGCTTCTTTTAAACTGGAGCATCCTCCCTCTTCTTTCCGAGAAGAATCCTTTTTGTTTAAGGTGCCATTCAGGTCCCACAGGTTCTGCAGGATTCTTTAATGGGTACAGTTCATAGGAAGATTGCTATAGACTGGATTCTGCACTCCTTATTCATGTGTTGCAGCCCCAACCCCCAATATGACTGTATTTGGAGATAGGGTCTTTAGGAAGTAATGTAGGTTAAATGAGATCGTAAGGGTGGATTCTGATCTCATAGGCTTAGGATTGCTATGAGAGCAGTCTCTTTGGTGCGCGTTCACTGAGGACGGCTCCTGTGAGCACACAGAGGGAAGGCGGCCATCTGAAGCCCAGGTAGAGACCCCTCACCAGACACTGGCCTTGATGGCATCTTGACCTTGGACTTCCAGCCTCTAGAACTGTGAGAGGACAAGTGTCTGTTGTTTAAGTCTGTGGTGTTTATTTTTATTTATTTTATTTTTAGCAGTCTGAGCACATTAAAATAGAGATTATACTAGTTTGCTGTGCTACCACTTCTTATAAAGACTCTAGTCTTATTGGATTACGGTCTCACACTTATGACTTTGTTTAACCCTAATTGCCTCCCTAAAGACCCTGTCTTTAAATATAGTCACACTGTGGATTTGGGCTTCAACGCAGAAATTTTAGGTGGGACACAATTCAGTCCATAAAATTCTGCCCTCTGCCCTACCTCACAAATTCATGTCCTTCTCACATGAAAAACATATTCACCCCATTTCAACAGCCCCCAAAGTATTTTATTATTATTATTATTATTTTATTATTTATTTACTTATTTATTTCTTAGGATAGTAACTCACTCTGTCACCCAGGCTGGAGATCATTGCTCACTGCAGGCTTGAACTCTTAGGCTCAAGGAATCCTTCTGCCTCAGCCTCTTGCGTAGCTAGGTATATAGGCATGTGCCACCATGCTCAGATAATTTTTTTTTTTTTTATAGAAACAGGGTATTGCTATTGCTATATTGCCAAAGGCTGATCTCAAACTCCTGGCCTCAAGTGATCATACTGCATTGATCTCACAAAGTGCTGGAATTACAGGCATGAGCTACCAAACCTGCTGCAGCCCCTCAAAGTCTCAACGCTTTCTGGCATAAATTCCAAGTTCAAAGTGTCATCTAAATATTATGTAAATCAGGCCAGGCATGGTGGCATACCTGCACTTTGGGAGGCTGAGTTGGGAGGATTGCTTGAGGCCAGGAGTTCAAGATCAACATAGCGAAACACTGTCTCTACAAAAAATAAACAAAATTAGCCAGGTGTGGTGGTGCATCCTGTAGTCTTAGCTATCAGGGAGGCCAAGGCAGGATCCTTTTGCCCAGGCATTTGAGGCTGCAGTGAGCTGTGATTGTGCCACTGAAATCTAGCCTGGGCTGCAGAGTGAGACCCTGTCTCTAAATAAGGAAGTAAATATTATCTACATTAGGTATGGTTCGTCCTGAGGCAAAATTCCTCTCCTGCTGTAAGACTAGACAAGTTATGAGTTTCCAAAATGGCAGAACAGGTGTAGGATGTACATTCCCATTGCAAAAGGGAGAAATTGGGAAGAAGAAAGGTAGAGGGGTCCCAAGCAAGTCCCAAACCTAGCAAGGTAAATTACATTAGCTGTTAAGGCTGGAGACTCATTCTGTCTGGCTCCAGGCCCCTTGGAGTAGCAGCATTACCTCATAGCCCTAAGTGGTGGCTCTGTGCCCCCCAAGGCTTCTCTGGTGCTGTGGGCTTGCTCCTGAGGCTCCGGGTGGTGCCATCCTGACACAATGAAACAGAGAAGGAAACAGCCTTGTTCCCTGAGCCCATGGTGGTTTGGAAGCTCTGACAATCTCTGAATTGCCTTCAGGGTCATTCTCATTTCTCTCACTGTCTGTCTATTTTTTGAGTTGGAGTTTTGCTTGTCACCCAGGCTGGAGTGCAATGGTGCAATCTCGAATCACTGCAACTTTCGCCTCCAGGGTTCAAGCGATTCTTCTGCCTCAGCCTCATGTCGTATTTTCTTTTCTTTTAAATTGTATTTTATGTTCTGGGGTATATATGCAGATCATGCAGGATTGTTGCATAGGTACATACAAGGCAAGGTGGTTTCTTGCCTCCATCCCCCCATCACTATATCTGGCATTTCTACCCATGTTATCCCTCCCCACCCTCCCCACCCCCTGCTGTCCCTCCCCTAGCCCTCAACAACAGACCTCAGTGTGTGATGCTCCCCTCTTGTGTCCATGTGTTCTCATTGTTCAGTACCCACCTATGAGTGAGCACATGCGGTGTTTGATTTTCTGTTCTTGTGTCGGTTTGCTGAGAATGATGGTTTCCAGATTCATCCATGTCCCTACAAAGGACACAAACTCATCATGTTTTATGGCTGTGTAGTATCCCATGGTGTATATGTGCCACATTTTCTCTGTCCAGTCTATCATTGATGGGCATTTGGGAAGCAATTCTCCTGCCTCAGCCTCTTGTCATATTTTCTTAAAGGATAACACATGTTCATTGCTGGATAGCTCTATTACCCTTTCTGTAGAATCCTAGAAGTCCAACAGCTTTCCTTCATTTTGTCCCATTTTTTTTCCTGTCTTCTTTAGTCCCAGCTGGCAGTGTTTCTGCAGGCATATCTCTGTTCCTGCCTTCTGCGGAGATGGCCAATTGAATCCATGGGTAATCTCTTCATGGAGTGCTTGTCTAGCCACAGCTTCGGCGTTCTCTCCAGAGCATGCTTTCTCATTTTTTTGCAATGTGAATAGCATGAGAATTTCCCAAATCTTCAAGTTATGGTTCCTTTTTATTTTTAACTTAAGATTTGTTAAATTTATCTTTCTCCTCTTGAATTTTCCCGTAAACAGTAAGGAGACACCATTAACATTTTGTTTAGTGATCTCCTGTGCTAAATATCCACGGGTGTCATCCACAGGTTCTACCACTAAACACTAGGACACAATTCAGCCAAGGTCTTTGGCACTTTTAAATAAGAATCGTCTTTTCTCTAGTTTTGAATAGCATATTTCTCATTTCTTTCTGAGACTTCGCAAGAGGTCTCAGCGTGCGCAATATGGCAAGACTTTGTCTCTACAAATAATAATAATAATAAAAAATTAGCTGAGCATGTAGGCGAGCATGGTGGCATGCACCTGTGGTCCTAGCTACTCAGGAGGCTGAGGCAAGAGGATTGCTTAAGCTTGAGCGGTCGAGGCTGCAGTGAGGCACTCCAGCCTGGCTGACTGCACGAGAGCCTGTCTCAAAAAATATATATAGATAAAAAAGGAGCACCCTTAACGTTTATGTTTTTACATGATATGCTAATCATGATTATATGACAGATTTCTCTACAGCTCTCCTTTTCCTTTTAAGCCCTCATCAGAATTACCTGTAATGTCCGTATTTTTACCAATGGTCCCTTCAAAGCAATCTAGGCTTTTTCTAGCATGCATCCCCAAGTTCCTCTAGCCTTGACTCATCATCTAGTTCCAATACACTTACATGTTTTTAGATATTTATTACGATCTCACTCCCCTTCTGATACCAAAATCTATATCAGTCAGCTCAGGCTGCCATAACAAGATACCTCAGGCTGGGTGGCTTATGAGACAGACGTTTATTTTCTCACAGTACTGAAGGTTGGAAATCCAAGACCAAGGTGTCGTTAGGGTTGGTGTCTGGGGAGGCCTCTCTTCCTGGCTTGCAGATGACCATCTTTTTGCTGTGTCCTTACATAAGCTTTCTTCTATGTGTCCATACTCCTGGTGTCTTTTCATCTTCTTATAAGGACATCATTCCTATTGCATCAGGGATCCACCCTTATAACCTCATTTAACCTTAGTCATATAACCTCATTTAACCTTATCTCCTTAAAGGCCCTATCTCCAATGTAGTCACATTGAGGGTTAGGACTTCAATATATGAATTTGGGAGAACACAGTTTTGTTTATACCAAATATTTTTTCCCCTCTGAACTAATTTAATATGTAAAGCAGAGGCTCTTGAGTCCCAGGGGCTGGGTTAGGTGCACTGGTCTACCACCCTTGGCTTCTATGGTCATTTAAAAACATTTGATCCTTCATTTAAAGGAGATTACAGGTTGGGCATGGTGGCTCGTACCCGTAATCTCAGCATTTTGGGAGGCTGAGTTTGGTGGATTACTTGAGGTAACGAGTTCAAGACCAATCTGGCCAACATGGTGAAATCCCATCTCTACCCAAAATACAAAATAGCCAGGCATGGTGGCATGCACCTGTAATCCCAGCTACTTGGGAGGCTGAGGCACAAGAATTGCTTGATCCTGGGCGGTGGAGGTGGCAGTGAGCTGAGATCACACCACTGCCTTCCAGCCTGGATGACAGAGGGAGACTCTGTCTCAAAAATGAAATAAATAATTTTAAAAAAGGAGATTACAGTAAAACGAAACAAAGAACCTTGAAATTTCTATTTCTCTGAAAAACAGAAACTTTAGGAACATTGCATTCTCAATTTTATGTGATGGCAATTGGGACTTGAGTGAACCCGACTCTTAGCTAGGACGTGTGTCTCCAGTTTGCTGTGGTCTTTGCCTCTCCCTGTTGTTTCCCTCCAAACGAAGTCTGAAAGTTGGTTGCTATTTATCATCATGCCTATTCTGGTATTGCTTTAAGTAAAGGTATATTTCT
Organism: Cacajao melanocephalus; assembly: GCA_963573385.1. Lineage (NCBI taxonomy): Eukaryota > Metazoa > Chordata > Mammalia > Primates > Pitheciidae > Cacajao > Cacajao melanocephalus. The sequence continues at coordinate 37,675 of CAUYLG010065152.1, read as the reverse complement.
CTGTATGCTTGTTTTATCAAAAGTTGGAAAATGAATGACAGATTCACTCACTCCACTTCATTGCTTTCATTACTTGCCTGGCCTCTGTGGAGCTTTTGATTTTTGCAGTTTCTGCCTAGTCTATAAGCTCTACGAGGCTAGAAATACACCTTGCCTGTTCTTTGCTGTGTTCTGAGAGCCTGGAGCTTAAGAGCTGGTCAATGAATCAATGTTTATGGAAGGAATAGATGCCTGGTATCTAAAATCTGTGCAACTCATGTGGCACTTAATAACACTGGACTTTACTGTTATCTACAAAACCTGTGTGTGCTGTCTCTCCAACTAATTTCTTTAAAGCCAGAGGCCACATCAGCATTTCTTTTTCTAGGGCTGCTATAACAAATTACCACAAACATGGAGTCTTAAAACAACAAAAATTTATTATCTCACAGTTTCATAGGACAGAAGTCTGAAATCAAGATGTTGGCAGGGCCACGCTCTCTCAGAAGGCTCCAGGGAAGTATCCTTCCTTGCTTCTTCCAGATTTGGGTAGCTCTTTCGTTTGTGGTAGCGTAACTCCAAACTCTGCCTCTATCTTCAGATGGAACTTCACATGGCCTTCTTTTCTTTGTCTCTGTGTTCTGTCTCTTATAAGAATACATATCACTGGATTAGAGGTAAATCAAGAGGATCATCTTGAGATCTTTTTAACTTAATCATACATGCAAAGACCTTTATCCAAATAAGCACATCTATGGGCTCGAAGTAAACATATTTTTGAGGGACTCTATGATCAGTACATTAACATATGCTAATTTCTCTTTTTTTATTTGCAAAATATTAAGATCCTATTTACATGGCTCTATGCTGGGTACTATGTGGAGAAAGATACTAATCAAGTGAGCAGAATCCTTAATTCAGGCGTAAGAAAAAGGACCACAGGCAGGTAATTGTTACACAATAATATTCATGGCCAGGTGCAGTGCCTCACTCCTGTAATCTTAGCACTTTGGAATCCCAAGCTGGAGGCCATAGCGGGTGGATTACCTGAGGTCAGGAGTTCAAGACCAGCCTGGCCAACATGGCAAAACCCTGTCTCTACTAAAAATAAAAGAACTTAGCAGATGTGGTGGTGGGCACCTGTAATCCCAGCTACTTAGGAGGCTGAGGCAAAATAATTGCTTGAACCCAGGAGGCAGAGCTGGCAGTGAGCTGAGATCCCGCCATTGTACTACAGCTTGAGTGACAGAGAAAGGCTCTGTCTAAAAAAAAAAAAAAAAAATTCATGCTCAAAGTTGACAAAGTAATATGGAACTTCAAAGGACAAAGAAAAGATAATAGAGGATCAGGGATGGTGTGGAGGAAGTGGGATTTAGCTGTGCCTTTAAAGAGGAGTTAAATTTTGAAAGATTGGGGAAAATATTTTTGTCAGGGAGAAATGTACAAGAAGAGCAGAGAAGAAAAAATACCATTTAGAACAATTACTTATTTTTATTTTTTTGATACATGGTCTTGCTTTGTTGCCCAGGCTGTAGTACAGTGGCACGATCATGGCTTACTGCAGTCTTGACCTCCCAGGCTCAAGCAATCCTCCCATCTCAGCCTTCCAAATAACTGGTACCACAAGCACATACCACCATGCCCAGGTAATTTTTTTTGGTACTTTTCATAGAGGCAGGGTTTTTCTGGATTGCCCAGGCTGGTCACGAGCTCCTGGTCTTAAGCAATCTGCCCAGCTCAGACTCCCAAAATGATTAGATTAAAGGCATGAGCCACCAAACTCAGCCAACTATTACTTGCTTTGATGAAACATCCAACTATGCACCTCCAAGGGTGCCTTTTGCATGTTGTAGGTGTTCAGCAGACATTTTGCTGGCTAGAAGCACTTGCCTTTTTTTTTTTTTTTTTTTGAGACAGGGTCTTGCTCTGTTGTTGCCCAAGCTAGAGTGTAGTGGTGTGATTGCAGCTCACTGCAACCCTAAACTCCTAGGCTCTGGTGATCACCTGCCTCAGCCTCCTGAGTAGCTGGGACTACAGGTGTGCACCACTAAATCCAGCTAATTTAAAAATATTTTTGTAGAGCTGACATGTTACTATGTTGCTCCATTTGTTCTTGAACTCCTGGGCTCAAGTGATCCTCCTGCTTCAGTCTACCAAAGTGTTGGGATGGCAGGTGTGGGCCACCGTGCTCAGCCAGAAGTACTTGTTAAATCCTCATGCCCCTAGTGCCATGTTAGGGACTATACCAAATTGATAAATTTATTGTTTTCTGAAAAATTGCAGTTCGTGATAGAAAGAGAAAAATTGCAAACAACTGATACATTAATGACATTGACATGATGCATTGTAAGGAAGTATTTGCTCTCAAAGCCCTCAGGGATGGTCTGCGGGTTGATACCTTAACCTATTAAATATGTAGTCGCTCTGCTACGAGGCTGTCATTTTCAAATTCGAAAATCTGATATTATAGGCTGCTAAACATGTGTGGAGCCATGCCAACCCCACTATTTCTTCATTGTTTCCAAATTTGATTAATGTTCCTGCCTTTATTTGCCCTTCTAGTAGCATAATGCCACCAATTACACCCACCAGTGATTTTCAGGCAGCAGAGGAAATTTCTTTTCAAACAATGCAGAGTTCAAAAGAAATTTCAGGAATGAGCTACCAGATCATATTACAAAGGCAATGCCACCTTGGAGTTGAGCAGAAGTGTGGAGATTACTGCTCCTTGGGCTTGTGGGAGAGAAGCTGGTACAATGGGCAAGCCAGTTTCAACAAGAATGAAGGAGTATCCTATGAGAGAGAAATATTTGCAATAAGTGCTAGCTGCCTGTTGAAAGTAATGATTCTGACCTTCAATGTATTTGTTAAAACTTTTTTTTTTTTTGAGACAGGGTCTTGCTCTGTCCCCCAGGCTGCAGTGTGGTGGTACAATCTTGGTCACTGCAACCGCCTCCTGGGTTCAAGTGAGTCTCCTGCCTCAGCCTCCTGAGTAGCTGGGATTACAGGTGCTTGCCACCATGCCTGGCTAATTTTTGTATTTTTTGTAGAGATGGAGTTTTGCCATAGTGTCCAGGCTGGTCTCAAACTCCTGAATTCAAGTGATCTGCCTGCCTCAGCTTCCCAAAGTGTTGAGATTACAGGCGTGAGCAGCTACGCCCGACCTGTCAAAACAAATTTAGCTTCATTTAAATCTTGAGTTAGTATGACTTTATTCGATATTAGCAAACTTTCAAAATGTAGACATTTTAATAAGATTTTGGTATTAGTAGCTGTTTATTGAGTACCAACAATGGGCTTGTTTCATTGAACTTGACAATATAAACTTTGCCTGCTGATCAAATCGCCTTTGCAAAAATTATAGTAGTAAGGGAAATCTGACATACCTAACTCCATCTTGCTTCTACCAGGCTAGATTGCTTTTGCTCATTCTTGTGTGGAGGCCATAATAGTCCTTTCCTTGAACTGAACCCCTCCTTGTTCAAAAGTTAAAGCCATGTTTGTAAAGACTAACAGAAGATAACAAGGCTAGAATTATGCTAGGGGCCTGAAGTTTGCTAAAGAGTAGGCATGGTTAAACATAAGCATCCATTACTTGTTTAGCTGGCGTTTCTGTAAGTTGCTTATTGGCAAGAGTCACATAACTGGAGGTTACAAGATTTGTATCTTCCCCAACTGCTCCTATAGAGAACTTCACTATTGTGAAACCTAAAGAACTGGTCTTTGAGATATTTTTCAGATTTAGCATTTCAGCGGATCAGGAGATACCACCTTGTCCTGAAACTCCCTTCCAGGAACTGACTCAGCGGCACAAAGACAGTTTAGAGGCCCCTGTGATTTCATCCTCAGCCAATCAACTGTTTCAGTTCCCCAGGTCCTGGCCACAAAAGTACCCTTAAAACTCCCTGAGAACCAGGCCCGACCTATGATATAATTTTGGATAAATGTTTAGAACCATGGAAACCAGACTTCTGTTTTACTCAGTTTCTGAAATGGTGGTGTTACCACATGCTTAGGGGTGAGGCTGGGTAGTCCACTCTCTCCTCTTCTCCCATGTGTCTCCCACAACTAGCAACAAAATTCCTTCTCTGAAAAGGGTCTGATATCAGTATTGTGCATGAGGTGTGACTGTGAAAAAGGACTCTTGATACGTATTGAACTCAGAGTCTCAATGGCTAGTAAGATGTAGTTTTGGCATAGAAGGAGAAAGAAAGATGAAAGGAATAGAGAAGTAGAAGAGGAAGGAAAGAAAGCAAAGACGTAAAGAAATGGCCAGGTATAGTGGATCATGCCTATAATCCCAGCACTTTGGGAGGCTGAGTCGGGAGGATCCCTTGAACTCAGGAGTTTGAGACCAACCTGGGCAATGCAGTGAGGCCCCATCTCTATAAAAGTGAAAAATTAGCTGTGGTGCATGCCTATACTTCCATGTACTTCAGAGGCTGAGGTGGGAGGATGGTTAAGCCTGAGAGATAGAGGCTTTGGTGAGCCCTGATTGTGCCACTGTACCCTAGCCTAGAAGACCAAGCAAGACCTTGACTCAAAAAAAAAAAAAAAGCAAGCAAGAAAGGAAGAGAAGTGAAGAGAAGAGGATAGAAAGAAAAGGAAAAAGGAAAAGAAAGAAAGAAAAAAGAAAAAGATTGGAAGGGAACAGAGGGCAAGGAAAGTTAAGAAAAGTAAAAAGGAAAGAAAACATGACAAGAAAAGGAAGAGAGAGAAAAGAGAAATTGGAGGCTTTGAGTTTCTTTCTGTTTACAGACGAGTTAAAACAAGAACTGTTTGGGTCAAAAGGTGGGCATCTCATTGTGGACTCCTACCTTTGTATGAAGAACAAAACACCATTTGATCCCAGGTCTCTGCTGACATTAATCAATAAGGCCATTTCTCTTGCCAAGGCACTACGAGGTGATAAGGGGAGATGGTAGAATAAGCAGTAACTAGTAGGAACAACTGTTATTTTTGAGCTTTAATGAGGTAGCAGGCACAAAAGGCAGTTAATTTCTACCTGATGATCTGATGCAGTCCTTAAAGTCATACTATGGATCTGCATTGCTTTTATTGAACAAGGCTCTCATTGTTGTCTGACCTCTTGCTTAGCCAAAAGCAACTGAAATTCTGGAGATGTGGAAAGACATGGTTACAGAGTTATTTCATAGCACTCAATTTCTAAACTGTAAGGTGAGAATAGGAAAGAACAGCATTTATTTTTAAAGAGAAATCCAGTTGGGTGAAGCCAATTTTATGGAGCTTGGGTATGAACAATAAATATGTAAGTGTGTTATAGGCATTTTATATGGTTGCCTGATACCAACCTTAGCTCACTTTTCTCATGGGTTTTTTTCTATTTTTTTCTAACAGGGTCTTGTTCTGTTGCCCAGGGTAGTGAGGTCATGGCTCACTGCAACCTCAAACTCCTGGGTTCAAGTGATCTTCCCACCTGAGGCTCCCGAATAGCTAGGACTATAGGCACATCCACCATATCCAGCTCACTTTAAAATTTTTTGTACATGGTGTCTCATTATGTTGGTATTATATGCATGAGTTACCCACCATACCCAGCCAAGATTACTTTTCTGAGTAGTAGCAGCCCATTGTGGCAATTTTTCTTTTCTTTCTTTTTTTTTTTTTTTTCAAGAGACAGAGTCTTGCTTTGTTGCCCATGCTAAAGTGCAGTGGTGCGATAGCTCACTGCAGCCTTGAACGCCTGGATCCTCTTGCCTCAGCCTCCTGGGTAGCAAGACTACAGGTGCCCAACTAATTTCATTATTTTTTGTAGAGATGTGGTCTTGCTATGTTGCCCAGGCTGGTCTTGAACTCCTGGCCTCAGGTGATCCTTCCACCTTTGACTACCAAAGTGCTGGGATTATAGGTGTGAGCTGCCATGCCCAGTCTATTGTAATTCTTTAATGCCATCAGTTATGTTGGGCATTAAAAGATACTTTAAAAAATTGTCCATCTATACAATAAAACATATTGGATGAACTTTAACTGTGACTTTGGAAGAATGAAGCCAGGATAGTACACAGACTACCACTTCCTATTGTGTAACAAAGCAGATATTGCTAATGGATTGCTGTACTTTTCCCATCGTGGGCAGATGTGACCTCAACATTCTTCTTCATATAGCATACCAGGAAGACACTATTTGCAGACACTGGACTGGTGCTGTTACAGAAGATGAAATCTTTTGCCATTCCTATTGTAAATCATAAGAACACGTTGTCTTTCTATTCTTTTCTTCCTGTTTTCTTTTTCTTTTTTGTTTTATTATTATTAAGCTTACGGAAATTTTTAAGGATAAACAGCCTGGGCTTTGTATTTCCAGCTGAATCCCTAAATGGCTCATTGCTTGTTATGCCACTTTGGAAAGTGGGCCATTTTAGAAGTTCCACTGGGGAATTCTGACAGGATTGCTGAGGCAAAACTTCATTTTACTTTTTGGTCTTTTTACCCCATGCCAGACATCGATGGGAGCCAACACCTGGAACAAATGAAAAATTGTGTATTTCAGCAGGGAAAGTAAATGGGTTGATCCTGTCTTTTGGGATGGAAAGTTTTCTCTGATGGCAAGTGAATGCCAAGTGACCCTGAATGTTCACGTCCATTTGACTTTTCTCGTCCTTGCCTCTTGAAGTTGCTAGCAAAGGCCAGCAAATGACCACACAGAACAAAATAATGTGATAGAAGGGAAGAGTTAGGCTGTGGCTTTCAAACCTGAGGAGTGAATTGGTTTCATTAAAATGCATTATTCATAGGATGAAAAATGCAACCCCCATCTTTGGTTGACACATGATTATTAGATTCTTCAGGATTCCTTGAATTTGTTTTGCAACTGACATTACACAAATGGCATCAGAACTTTTTGAACCAAGGATTCAATTTCAGAATTCAATACTGCAAGAAAAGGAAAACAAATAGGCCTTGTCTGTTCATGTACAATGGCCCTAAAAATACACAACTGCAATTTCATGGTCGACCTGTGCTGTAATTGACTCTTGGTGGTTCACTTACTGAAATTTTAATTCTTTGGACTCTACATTTGGCCAACAATGATCTATATGTGAAAACTATTACATACCCTCTGTCAGTAAGGGAAAGAAAGACAAGGTAATGGGCATAAATTTAATATCCATGTTGTGGTTGAAGAGAGCAGGGGAGTGCTTGATCCTGGCTTTGCAGGAGTTATCAAACTTCTTTGATCCTTAGTTTTTTCACCTGTAACTGGGGTAATAATATACACATCTTAGGTTTGTTAGGAGAAGGGGAGATGAGTTAGTGCATATGGAGTGCCTAGCACAGGGCCTGATATTGAAAGGACTCAGTAAGTTTTGCTATTTTTTATGTTATATCATGGCTTTGATTGGCAGTGGTCTTTCTAGTTTAGATAATATTGAGAAAAATGATCTTGGAATTGTAGAATGGGAAAGCTTCCCTAAGAGCTTTCCTGTGTTTAGATTTTTAATTTTAAGATTCTGCCTACAGCAGCTTTTTCAAACCTCTTATGATAGGTTGCAAAAATGGCCCACTTCTTCCTCATTTCCCCTATCCACACCCTTGTGACTTTGAAGCTCCTCCCATTAGGAAGGAGCTCTATTTCCTTGCTTCTTGTTTCTGAATTCATCATGTGACTTTCTTTGGTCAGTGAATGTTAGCAGACATCATGATGTAAAGGAAGGCTTGAAAAGTTAGTGAGTGTTTTCACTGGTTCTGAGTCATGCACAATAACATCCCAGGCATTCTCCAGGTTCGTGGGAGGATTTCTTTGAAGCACAGTTCCAGCTGGTGTGAGGCTCATGGAGCCCAGCACAGCAGAAAGTCACTTCTTTCAAATGGTTGTATGCTGAGTCTGAAGCCTGCTCTGAGATTCAAAACTGAAGGTCTCAACCAGAAGTATTGCCAGATGAAGCTGTGGAGATGGTAGTTCCCCTATTGTAAAACAAACCCAAAGCACAAGACAGATGTAGTTTTGCTGACCTTAAAATAATGTGCAAATGGTATGATTTCATCTTTTTATTTTTGAGATGGAGTCTCGCTCTTTTGCCCAAGCTGGAGTGCAGTGGCGCAATCTCACTGCAACCTCCACCTTCTGGGTTCAAGTGATTCTCATGTCTCAACCTCCCAAGTAGCCAGGAATACAGATGCCTGTAACCATGCCCAGCTAATATTTGTATTTTTTGGTAGAGATAGGGTTTCACCATTTTGGCCAGGCTGGTCTTGAACTCCAGACCTCAAGAGATCTGCCCACCTTGGTCTTCCAAAGTGCTGAGATTACAGGCACGAGCTACTGTACCTGGCCAATTTCATCTTATCAAGAGAGAAATATTACATACCTGCCATTACCATGAAAATGCCCAGGATAGTCAGCTGGAGGATGAGAGACACATGGAGAGGAGCCGGTCTTTGCAGCCACAACATTTCAGAATATCTGACCTCCAGTTGACATCCAGATATGTAAGTCCAACCAAGAACTACAAAGCCACTTGGCTGACCACCCCAGACGCATGAACAATAAAAAATAAATCTTGCATGCCACTGAGGTTTTGTGGTTGTTTGTTATGCAGGCTTATTAAAGCAGTCAATAATGGTTAAACTTCTATTACAGCTATAATTCTCGTGTTACAATTATGGCTTATCTATCAGAGTCTCCACATGTATTGTGAAATCCTTGAGAGTAGTGATGGTATCTTATTTACCTTGTACCCCAGGGCCCAGCATAGTACTGGGTAGGTAATAAATATTTGCCACCTGAAGTTCTGGCTTTAATAGGACATTCCTCTACTCACTGGTTGCTTTTTTGCTTACATTCATATTTTCCTTCTAGAATGCCTACTATGCACTATGCACTGTGTTGGGTGCTAGGAGTACAAATCTGAGCAAGACTGACATTGGAAAGTCCCATAATTCCCGTAAGGAATGCAAATTGTGTCTACACACATGCTTTCACATGTGCATGAAGGAATGCATGAATGAAGTAATCACTTATCAAATCCTTGCTGTGTGTCAGGCCTGGTGGCCTAGAGAAAGGGCACCTGAGGTGAGAGAAATGATGGGAGAAGTAATGGCAGGAAAAGTGTATTAGAGGTGCTTGTGCTTTGGGTGAAAGTTGAATGGAAGGATTGCATTGAGGTGTAGTGGGAGAAAGTTTTGAAATATAGTTCTGCATAGCTTTAGCTGATAGTGCTTTGGATTAAGGTTGAAAACTGGAGTATGTACATGGACCAGGCATGAAGGAAGATGGACTGGTGGGGCTGTACCTATCTAGACAGCACATGACCATCTAAGGTGCTTGTCCAGGTTTAGCTCAGTGCTTCTTAGACTTCAGTGTGTGCAAATGAGTGACTTGGGCATCTTGGCTCTGGGATTTTAGTTTCCAGCAGGGCCTGAGATTCTGCGTATTTTTTTTTTTTTTTTTTGAGACAGAATCTTGCTCTGCTGCCCAGGCTGAAGTGCAGGGGCACGGTCTTGGCTCACTGCAACCTCTGCTTCCCAGGTTCAAGTGATTCTCCTCCTTCAGCCTCCTGAGTAGCTGGAAATACAGGCATGCACCACTGTGCTTGGCTAATTTTTGTATTTTTAGCAAAGACAGGGTTTCCACCTTGCTGGCCAGGCTTCTCTTGAACTCCTAATCTGAAGTGAGCCACCCACCTCGGCCACCCTAAGTGCTGGGATTACAGGCATGAGCCACTAAGCTCAGCTGGCTCTGCATTTTTAACTAGCTCCTAGGTGATGTTGTGATGCCGATTCTGTGATCCACACTTTCAGGTAAGAATCTAGTTGATGTTACCATGTAGAAATGTGGATTCAGCTTTACCAGCTTACCATATTTTTAAAAAAACTTGTAAGTCTCTGTTTCACATGAAGTACCTTGATTTTTAATGGTAGTAACTAATGTTTGCAAAACTATGTATAAAATGGGAAATCTCTCTGACTACTTTGTAGAATTATTAACATGAACCGTTTTTATTCCAAATGCTAGGATATCACCCCTGCTGATTTCGTCATACTTTGGACCTCATATTTCATGGGTTTGCCCTTGATGTTTTATGTTTTGCATTTCTCTAAATAGATTTTAATCTTCTTAGGGCCATGGATGGGATCTTATATTTCTAGCTGCTAGAATATGTGGCACAATGTTTCATACCCAGTGGGAGGTCAATAGATACTAGTAAGCTAACTAATGGAGATAAATGGTACATTTCCTAAAGCTGGAATGTATTTTCATATATTATCAGTAGGAGTTTTATTTTGGAGCGGGCAAACAGAAAAAGTTGCTTAATTTTATAAATCACTCTCATTTTTAAGAAAACATATTAATAGCTCTGGGAAATCCTCATCTGCATGGAAAATAGTTTAACATCCCAAGGTGGTTATGATGGCATTGTCATTGAGCTGTGGGTGAGGAAAGACATTATGAAAGAAGCTCAGTAGTCAAAGAACAACAATAACAAACAGTCAAAACTCAGTAAAATGTTCAATATTCTCAATGATTTGTAAGCCAGTTTTGAAGGACAAAGTGTAAATTTTTTCATAAATCCTAGTGTACTTGAAGATGACACAGCATAGCAGAATTTAAGAATGCTTCTTACTCCAGGATTCCAAATATCTTTGGAATATCAGCCTTGGGCAGATGATGTTATGATCTTGCCAGACCTTGAAGGATTTACCTCTGAAAACTATCAACTCTTTGCTTATAGCAATGTGTCCCTTTATTCATGCATGGCACATTAGAGTTTACTAACTGCTTTGTCAGCAAAATTGACTCTCATAACAGTTCCTACAGGGCAGCAGGGAAAATGTCAAGAAAAAATATCCCAGACTTGAAGTGGCAAATGGGATGATGGTTTTTACCCCCACTACAGTACAAATGTTGTGCAGCTGATTCCCCAGGGATTCACTAAGTCTACAGGGAGTAGACTGTTGAGTAGGTCAAGGGTCAGAAACATCTCCAGTAAAGCACTAGATAGTCAATATTTTACTAGATAGTAAATATTTTAGGCTTTGAAGGACATGTACAATATCTGTTGAATATTCTTCTTTTTTTTTTTCATTTTAACGTTTCTTTAAACATGTAAAACTCATTTTTACTTTGCAGCCTGTACAAAAACAGGCTGTGGGTTAGAAGGGTGGAAGTTTGTCTTGGCATCTTCTAGACTAGGCTGTTTTATAATGCTGTAGGGATAGACATTAACTTGTAAAAACTAACACACTGCACATGATTCTTGTCTGAGAGGAATGTAAATAACTCCTCTCTATAGGAATGTAAGTAAATACAATTGATTTCTATGTGGTAAAAAAAAAAAAAGGATAATTCCAAATGTTACAATTTATTGACCTGTAGGATATTAACTAGTTTTGCATATGTCAGCAAATTTATTTTGACATTTCTTTGACTATATTTCTGTTCTTCACATTCTTCTTTGAACCAGTGATAACATCTTACTAGCTCTCTCATTAATTAATGAGTTGAATAAAGTTTTTAACATACATTTATCAGTCTCATAGTATAACTATTTGAAAATTATACTGTAACAGTAGTATTTTCCCCTCTCAAAATATTAGAAAACTGAATTTACAAGTGGTTAAGGGATTTTCCTAAGTTAGACAAGTACATGGTTGAAATGGAACTAGAATATATTTTTAGATTCCTAGTGAAGAAGAAGAAAAAGCAATGTGCTATTTTGCCCTTACTGTAGCTCTGAACAATGTGGAACAATTTTTCTCATCCTCGGAAAATGAGACATTTCCAAAAGAAAGTTTTATTTTTCTAATACAGAAAGGTTTGCATTTGTGGGAATTCACTCAGGGTGATGAGAAAAAATATTTAAAAGGTCTTGTATCTCAAGATAGCCATTGAATCAGGAACTTTCCAATAGTAGCTGTGAATGATTGAGGCATCCATAAACAGGTGGATTTATGAAATGGTAGCAGTTTCTAAACACTATTTCCAGAAATAAGCTGTGAAATTCAGGAAGTCTTGTATTTTGTTATCCAAGGTAGAATTTCCTGGTATCTGTCAAAATTGATCCACATATTAGCTAACGTAAATTGTAAATATCATGTAGAAAGTTAAGCAACATAGGCTGGGCGTGGAGGCTCGTGCCTGTAATCCCAGCACTTTGGGAGGCTGAGGCGGGTAGATCACAAGGTCAGGAGTTCGAGACAAACCTAGCCTGGCCAATATGGTGAAACCCCATCTCTACTAAAAATACAAAAATTAGCTGGGCATGGTTGTACATGCCTGTAATCCCAGCTACTCAGGAGGCTGAGGCAGGAGAATCGCTTGAGCCTGGGAGGTGGAGGTTGCAGTGAGCCAAGATTGTGCCACTGCACTTCAGCCTGGCAACAAAGCAAGACTCTGTCTCAAAAGAAAAAAAAAAAAAAGAAAGTTAAGCAATATGTATCACTCATTTTCTGTATTTTGAGTCTCTTTCTTTTAAATATCTGGCTTTATTATATGCAGTAATTTTTTTTCTATAGAATTGATTATAAATTTAAAAAGTACTAGTCTAGTTTTCTTTTTATTGTACCATTCTTGCTACCAACAAGCCTGGAATTTAAATTTGTAGTAAAATTGCAGTGCTCCAAGAGGCAGGCATACTGCATCTTTACTGGCAAAATTTACTTACATCCCTTTAGAAAGGTGAATCAGAGATGAGTGTCTCTGCACACAAGTACAAAAAAAAAAAAAAAGACTGTATGATACTCTTTGTATGAAGTAGGATTACATAGGTTCTCTTTGTACAGATGTTGAGGTGTTGATTGGTTTAAGGTTATCAGCGATTTGTCTGCCTATCTTTTTTTTCTGTTTTCATCTTGTATATAGAGTAGGGTACTATTTATGACATGCAAGGGCAAAATTGGATATGAACCAATAGGGTTGGATACCCAGGAACCAAAGGCAATAGGACCAAATTCATAGGTAGGATTGTATGCCTATGTAGGGATCTGTCCATGTTGGTACTGCAAATGTCAGCTTTGAGACGTTCGAGAGTCAGAGTTTGAGCATGTATGAGGCCTAAGTTGGCAGGCACTGAGAGAGTGAAAAGTATGGTAGCTTTATTGGTCCAAGTCTGATTTTGAGGCATCTTCTTGCTTGGGTCAGATAATTACTTGCTTGGAATTTGTGGGTCCTCCTCTACGGCTGCCACCACAAGCCAGGCCTAGTAGCCACATACCTTTGACTTTCCAGTTCCTTGTTCCACTTCTGAGATTGAAAGAAGCATGACACCACAGTGTGTGAGCTCTCTGAAGGAGTTAATTGCATAAGGGGAGAGTGTTGGCAATCTGAGGAATGGGAAACATAGATCATTTTTCTCTCCTTCCTTCTACCCATGGACTGTTTGAAGCATGGTTTATCCGTAGAGCTTATCTTTTTTTTTTTTTTTTCAGACAAGAGTCTTGCTCCACTGCCCAGGCTGGAGTGCAGTGGCACAATCCTGGCTCACTGCAGCCTCTACCTCTCAAGTTCAGGCAGTTCTCATGCCTCAGCCCCCAGAGTAGCTGGGATTACACATGTGCCCTATACCATGCTTGGCTAATTTTTGTATTTTTTTTTGTAGAGACAGGGGTTTTGCCATATTGGCCAGGCTGGTCTCAAGCTCCTGGCCTCGAGGGATCTGCCCGCCTTGGCCTCCCGAAGTGCTGGGATTACGGGCGTGAGCCACCACACCGGACCCATAGACCTTATCTCAAGAGGTCCCACATGGCTGAGTTACAAGTAACCTACTATATCTCTTTATGGCTCATTATGAAGCAGTCAGAAATATGGTAATCATTTTGAATTGTCCTCATTCTCTGTCTCACATTGATAAGGTTCACTCTCACTTTCCTATAATTGGACCTGTAAATAATCTTTAGCACTAATCCTTGCCTCAAGCTTTGTTTTCAAGGGAACTCAGGTAAAGACAAGTATTCCTTATTACACATGCCTGGTATTCTTTCTCAAGACTTGAGGCTTTAATTGCTATTTTAATTTTAAGAAATGGAAAAGGGACAAACAGAAAACACAAATATGATACTCTTTGTATGAAGTAGGATTACATTTAGTTATTCTGGCGTGTTCCACATCCTGTGCTACACAAGGGTTCAAGGACCTAAGAGGGAATGGTGGGGAATAAGAAAAGACATAGACACAGATATACAGAAAGCTGGGCCAGGTGGTCCAGGAGGTGAGGATGTCACTCTCTCCGGCGCCAACCTGTCTCAGTGTACTTTATTTTATTTGTTCACAAAGCACATAGCAGAGGGAGGGTGCAGTTACTTAGAACAGCCTGTTGTTATTATTCTCATACTTCAGTTAACATACTTCAGCTAAAAACTATCTTTCAGCAAGGTCAGCGAAAGCTGGTTATCTCTCTAGGCCCATCTGTTCTTCTCCAAGACATGCACGTCCTCCTATTATGGTTTTACTTCCCTGAAGTTCAACCAAAGTTCACAGCAGCCTTGCTGCTGATCCCCCCAGAGGGGGTGTGCTACTCTGGCTCCCTACAAGTTCTAAGTAGCAACAACAGAACAACAAAATACAAAAATAAAGTAGCTTATGTAAGATATAAGTTTGTATCTCTCCCATAAAAGTCTAGAGTTAGGCAGTGCAAGCTAGCATAGTGGTTTTTCTCCATGAAGTTCTTAGGAATGCAGTCTACTTTCAGCTCACTGTCTACTCTTCCATAGGGCAGGAATTTGGGCACTGCATGGAATGGGTCTGCTGCTTTAGGGTTTTCATGAAGCTGTAATCAAAGTGTTGACTGGGGCTGGAGTCTCATTCGAATGATTGACCAGGAAAGACTCACTCTCAGGCTCATTTGATTATTGGCAGGATTCAATTTTTTGTGGCCTATTGGACTAGAGACCTCATTTTCTTGCTGGCTATTGACCAGAGGCTGCCCTCATTTCCTGCCCCAACGTGGCAGCCTGCTTCACCAAAATGTGCAAGTTGAGAAGGCAATAGAAAGTCTGTTAGCAAGATGAATGTTATCAGTTTATGCAGCACAGCTATGAAAGTGACATCATACCATCTTTGCTGCATTCCATTGGTTAGAAGTAAATCACAGGCCTGCCCATGCTCAGGGTAGGGGATAAAACAGGGGTGTGAACACTAGGAGGTGGAGGTAATTGGGGGCCATTTTAGAGTTTGTCTTCCAGAAATAATTTAGTTTCACATATCTGTGGGTGGGTGGGGTTGGGAGGCTGTGCTTTACCTTAAAGTCTGCAGGATTTGATCTGTGCTGTGTATTTGTCATCCTACTTAGAGTATGTAGGTTAGTGGGGAATGTGCTTCTCACAGTGATGGCAGAGGCACAAGAGAGCAAGCTGAACTACATGTGTGCGTTTCTAATCTCTACTTGCCTCACATTCACTAATATCCCATTGTCCAAACAAGTCACATGGCTATGCCGAAAGTTAAGGGGTAGAGAAATGCACCTTGCTCTTTAGCGGAAGTTATGCAAATCATGTATATGTATGGAAGGTGAAGAATTGGGCCCAACAGTTCACTTTACAACAGTGCAAAAACATGAAGAAACAGTATTATTTTGGTGAAAGTGGCCTTGTGACTCAATCCACACATTGCAAGTGAACTTCTTGCTTTGATAACGTGAGTTATTTGAAATAAAGCTACTTATTTGAATAAATAGATGTATGTCCATGCTATGGTTGGGTAGTGTGGGTGGGTGCTGGCATACCACTTACCACACTGGCATATACTAATACAGAGATTGCAAGTGATGGGTCAAATCTTGCCCTTCCCCCTCCCATTTGCTTTTGTAGAGTTTTCAAGTTGAGAGTGGTTTTTACACTTTTAAACAGTTGACAAGCAATCAGAAGAATACCATGTCATGACATATGAAAATTAGATAAAATTCAAATTTCTGTATCCATAAAGTTTTATTTGAACATAGCCATACTCATTCATTTACATATTTTGTATGCCGTTTTCACACTAGGATGGCTGCAATGACTGCTGAGTAGTTGCAACAGAGATCGCATACCTTGAAAAGCCTGACACATTTATTATCTGGTTCTTTCCAGAAAAATATGCAAACTCTTACACAAATAAAGTGCCCATATATGTATACATGTCACTTAATTAAAATTTTAGTGGTATAAGAGAAATGGATATCACTTAATTAAAATTTCAAAGGTATAAGATAATTGGAGATAATTTTTCAAGTATTATCCTTTAGAGACGTGGAAATTGGCAAGATAGCCAAAGTAACAACTGGCTTAAGTCATATATTATGTGAATGGCAAAACTTGAGAATATTTACCAATTAAAAAATTTTTTTCTCTGCAATACAACTGTCATCCAACAGTTTTTCTAAGGTTCATTAAAAAAAAATTTTAAATGGGTTAGGCCAAAGGGTTGTGCCATCTCATCTACATTTGCTATGCAATTTATTTTCATTAATATTGTGATCTTTTTTGATTAATGTGATGAATGTTTCTCACATGGATGGGAAATATATCAATTATGGGGTTAATTAATGTTGATGTTCAAACTCAGAATGGAGTCATGAATCGAACGCATCTATTTGATGAGGGCTTAATTAATTAGTCTCTGAAAACCTCTTCTGATAAACTCCACTCCATGCTAATGAGCCCCATGGATCACTGTATTAAGCTCTAGCTGTTGCCACCTTTCCCCTGACTATTAAGGCCATGTTTAATTTGTTCACATGGTTCTCAGAGTCAATAGCTAGGGGCCTTTATTTTTACACTATCTTATAGGAGTTAGGAATATTCACTCTCTAATTCAGTACAGTGCCTGCATAATGCATGTCCTAGAAGAAGCTGCCTAGCTAGAGATTGTTAAACACTAAACAAACAAATAAACAAACAAAATAATCAAATTGGCATTAAGTATGAGAGTAATGTAAAGGTAAAAATAGTCTTTACAAAAAGAACCAACAAAGCTTTAAGTTTAATGTGTTTGCTATAAAGTAGCATAGAGATGGAAATTACAGAGTTTTTTCTGTTTTTGTTTTTATTTTTTAATTTTTTTTAAAGAGATGGGGTCTGCTCTGTCAGCCAACCTGGAGTGCAATTGTATAATTATAGTTCACTGTAACCTTGAACTCTTGGGCTCAAGGGACACTCCTGTGTTAGCATCCCAAGTAATTAGGATTACAGATATGCTACTATGCCCAGCTAATTTTGTTTTCTTCTTTTTTTCTTTTCATTTTTTTTTTTTTTTTTGTAGAGGCAGAGTCTCCCTACGTTGTCCAGGCTGGTTTTAAATTCCTGGGTTCAAGCGACCCTCCTGCCTCAGCCTCCTAAAGTGCTGGGATTACAAGTGTGAGCCACCATGCACGGTCAGAAATCACAGAGTTTAAATGACATTTATTTTTTCCTCTCCATTCTTTTAAAAATAAATAAATAATAGATAAATATTTATCTTTATTGGGGTTTAATTTACATATAGTAAATTCACAGATCTTAAGTACACAGTTTAATTAGTTTTGAAAAATGATGTGCCAAGGTAATGATGGCCCTAATCAAGACAGATATTTTTAACACTGCCTCATAAATGCTTATGTCCCCTTCCAAACAATCCCCCTGCCCGGAAGCAATGAGTTTTTGATTTTTATTATCAGAAATTAGTTTTTCCTATTCTTGAACTTCATATAAATGAAACCTTACAGAATGTGTTCTTTTTTGTCTGACTTACTTCATTCAACATGTGTGTGACTCAAACATTGGACTCTAAGTTCTTCAGCTTTGGGACTTGGACTGGCTTCTTTGCTCCTCAGCTTGCAGACAGCCTATTGTGGGACCTCACTTTGTGATCGTGTCAGTTAATACTCCTTAATATACTCCCCCTCTATATATACATCTATCCTATTAGGTCCCTCTAGAAACCCCGATTAATACAAATGTTATCCCACAAGCCCTTAGAAATAGAAGAGGAAGACAGAAGATGTGGTGGAAGATGAAGGGAGAGGATAGACGAAGTAGAAGAGAGATTCTAGGAATGAGAAGGACTTGACCTGCCATTGCTGATTTTACAGATGGAGGAAAAGGGCCACTAGCCAGGAAATGCAAGCACCCCTAGATGATGATAACAGCTCCTGGCTGACACCCAGCCAGGAAATAAGGATCTCAGTCTTACAACCACATGGAACTGAATTCTGCCAACAACCTAAGTGAGCTTGCAAGTGGATTCATCTCTATGGCCTCTAGAAAGGAATGTAGCCCTGCCAAGGTCTTGATTTTGACCTTGTGAAACCTGGAGCAGAACACAAGATGATCAATGCAGTAGCCAGACTTCTGAATTACAGACTGTGAGATAATTAATGAGTATTGTTTTAAGCCATTAAAATTGTGGTAATTTGTTATATGGCAGCAATAAGAAACTAATACATCAGGGTTAAATATTCATAAGCCTACATCAGCCAAGAAGAAATATAAATGAATACATGTATATTGCTCGGGCTGGGTGTAAAATGAAAAATAGTAACTGATCCTTTGCCTCAGTCTTTGGGGAGGCAAGAAGGAATGGTGGGTACTGTGGAGAACTGAAGGGTGCATGTTTTATCTAAAGAAAATCATCCCTACTAAGATCCAGCATATTGTAGTAAGGTAAGCCCTGTGTTGCAAGTTGTGATTCTTCAAGATAAGCTAGATATTCAAATTTTAATGCAACATTTCTTTATTTTAGACAATTGACAACTAATGCTATTTATATATACAAACAAAATATGGTTGGGAAATAGATGCAAACTGAGGGATATCAGTTTGTTGCTTTTTGACAAGATACCCTAAACTTGTTTGACGCTGCCAATAGGGAAAGCATAGTGTGAGATTGATAATAAAAAAACCACAAGGCCAGTTCTGAATCACTACTGAATGATTATTTACATATTTAAATGTCATCTCTAAAATGGGAATAATCATTCCGATTTAATAACTATGTGAGGATTAATTATGAAAATGGCATATAATACCTTGCATATCAGTATGTGTTAGCTATTATTTTTATTTTACTAGTACAGTGCTGGGTGCAGTTTAGAACTAGCTGTCAGATTTATAAGATGCAATAGACTTTAGTCAATCAAACACTATCTCCTACTCAGCTTTATAGAAAGATACAGGATAGGAAATACATTCTATATAAAGATGTATAACACCTTTATCTCATCAGGGGCCCAGCAGCTACCCAAGGGCAAGGCTTCCCTTGCCCTCTCATTCACAAGATTGTGTGGGCTTATGCAGAACAAGAACTTGCATTTCTTTGACAGAGAGCAGCTGAGGCCTTGGTTTGTCATCAGTTCTGTCCACATAGGCCCATAGTCTGCACGCCAATCACAGATCCACAGATCAGGGTTTCATGGCAAAGAAGGACAACATAACCTTCCACATTTATCTCAACTCTATAAAGTTTTCCAAGGAAATAGGACTCTGACTTCCATTTTTTCCGGGCGGTCCTGGGTCAGCCCAGACGGATATAAACTCTTGTAATTAGTAACAATCCTTTGGAGGTGAGGTATTAGTTTCCTGTGGATACTATCACAGATTACCGTAGATTTCATGGCTTAAAACAACAAAAATTTATTTTCACGTACTTCTGGTGACCAGAATTCCAAAATCAAGGTGTTGGCAGGACCAGACTCCCTCCAAGTATCTAGGGGAGAATTCTTTCTCGACTCTTGCAGCTTCTGTTTGCTCTAGGCATTCAATAGCTTGCGGCTGCATAACTCCAATCTTTGCTGCTAGATTGACAGGGCTTCTTTTCTGACTATTGTAAGGACATTTGTCTTTGGATTTAGAGCATACTCAGCTAATCCAGGATGATCTTATCTTGAGATCCTTATTTAATCACATCTACAAAGATTACATTTTATTTTTAACAAATAAGCTAACAGATTCCAGAGGTTAGGATATAGACATATCTTTTTGCGGCTACCATTCAACCTATGCCAGGTAGGTAGTGAGCATATTATTGCTACTATTACATGATTCACACTTTTGGCAGCCAAGGATATAGGAACATGAGCAGCTAATTCAGACATTATGACCAGAAAAAAGCTAAATGGCTTAGACACGGATTGAATGAGTGACGTCGGTCTCTTTAGCCTTGTCCTTTGCTCTTAAGAGAAAATTGGCTTTTGAAGGGCAGCGATCTAGTCTGTGGGCACCATATCCCCTTTTATTCTTCCTGCTGCAGCCAATAAAGGCCATTTTTATCATAAAAAAGGAGAGAAAATTGGACATCATAATGAGGACTATTGTTAAAGACAAATGTGTGGTGCTAAGTGTCCCCTTAGAATGTACCATGACAGCAATTATGCGAGTGATTGAGTAGTGTTCCTTTTGGTCTCTCTTTTAAAGTTGGTTTGATTTTTCTTTAACAACCCAGCTGTCAGAAGCATGACTTTGAACTTCTCAATCATTGGTCTGTTGGTCGGTTTGTAATTTTTCTTTTCTTTTCTTTCTTTTTTTTTTTTAGACAGGTCTTACTCTGTCACCCAGGTTGGAGTGCAGTGGCTCGATCTTAGCTCGGTGCAATCTCTGCCCCCTGGGTTCAAGCTATCCTCCTGTCTTAGCCTCCAGAGTAGCTGGGATCACAGGCAAGTGCCACCACGTCCCGCCAACGGTTTATAATTGTTATCATTGCTGATCATTAATGTTTTTTCCAGGAGCTAAAAAAAACTGAGTATACACGCTTGCTCAGACAAACACTGGATCATTCTTTGCTGGAGGAAGCATTCATTCAAATCCATTTTCTCTAGCCTGCATCTAGGGAATTCCGATTTTAGACTTCATGTGTCTGTTAATGGCAGAGCGCTTGGAATTACAAAACGGCTCCTCATATAGCTTTAGATTTAGGAAAGCACCAGAGAATTGGCTTATACCTTCCTCCTGAAATAAGAAATTATTAGCACCTTGTGTGAAAACTCATTCGACACGTTAGTCACCAGGCGTGCCTTTGTCCCATGCTAATGTGCTCATCTGGTATGAATCTATGGTTTCATTTTCTTTTCAGTGTGTAGTGTAATGTAATTCTCTCTTAGTCTCAATTCTGTGAAATAATGGAGAAGAAAAAGATGTAGCGAGGTTATTAAGCCCTTCTCCAGCCTTGGAATATTCTTAACTCTTATTCTTCTTAACTCATTGAAGTGATTTAACTTTGATTACTCAGGTAATTCAGGCAAAAGACCCATTCTCTTGCTTTCACTGTTTAGACCTGCCAGTGATTACCTGTTTAATGAAAGGCAGTGGGTTTAACAATTCCATTAAATTTCACACCCTATAAAACACGGAAGTCATTGGCAGCATCAGTGCTGCATGAGTTTAATAATGGGAACTAATGCTTTATGGAACCACACAGTTTACAAAACACTTTCTATTTATTATTCTATTTAAGTTTTGTGAGATGGGTGTTATTACATCCATTTTAAAAATGAGATAAGTGTAGGGTCAGAGTACTTAAATAGCTAATAGATAACACTATCTGTGGTGACATAGCCAGCTAGTTAATGCTAGAGCCAGGACTTGAACCTAGTATCGCCTCCTTTCTTTTATATAATATGAGTTCTTTTAATCCAGGCACAGTTGTTCAGGCAGTTGAGAGCAAGAACCATGGGAAACTTATTTGTTACAACTGTGGAATTTAAAAGACAATCAGGACCTTAAGGGTCATTGAATTGTATCACTTAATTTACCCAATGGGAGTTGGAGATAGGCTTCCCACTGTCCCTTGAAAACTCTAGGCTTAGTTAGACAGATCTGAGCTTGCAAAGACAAATGCTTCAACCTTTTTTTACAGGGAGTTGAGGAAGCTGGGATTCAGAAAGGGCAAGGAGCTTATCCAAGGTTGCACAGCTGGCTTGTAGTAGAGTTGAGAGTTTTAATCCAGATCTCATATCATTTGGTACCATGCCTAAGTAGCCTCTTAGCACCTAGAATGAATTTCACTTACCAGTTTACTTTGGAATTCACATAGGTTTTCTTATAAAGCAATTTTAAAAATGCTAGTTAAATAGCAAGGCCGTATATGGACTTCTGTGTGAGCCATGGAATGCTCTCCAGAAATATAAAGTTACATCTGGGATTCTCTCTGAAATAATCAAGTACCCTAACAAAGATGTATAAATATTATCCCAAATATCCAACCACAGAGAAACTCTCAACAAAGTCCCCAGAATAGAACTAGAATGAGCCACACTTTCTGATAAACAAACTTAGGAAAAATTGATAAATGAAAACACAAATAGATAAGCAGAAGCTTTATTAATTGGAAGTTATAAATATCTTTATTAGATAATTCCTGGGTCGGAGAGAAAAATCAAAACCACATTTGCTGAATATTTAGAAAATACAGATATCAAAAAAGTCACATATAAGAAGTATTAGGATGTGGCCACAGTTGAACTGAGTGGAAAATTCATAAGCTTAAGTATCTGTGTTAACTACATAAGAAAGAAAAAGTGAATCAAGTATTCACTGTGACAAGTTAAAATAATTCTGATAAAAGACCCAACAAAAGCATAAACATGAATTTTATACATATCTATTATTGTTACTTATTTATAGAATTAATTAGAAGAAAGAAGAAAGAGAAGTGATATCAGCAAATTGGTGGAATAGGATGTTCCTGCTCATATCCCCTCAAAGCAACAATAATTTGGTAGCCATCCGTGGATCAAAGTGCCTTATGGAAGCTTTGGAATCCAGGTAGGAAGTTTTCAAAACCCTGGTGGAATTCCAGACTGAAGAGGACTGTTTGGAGAGCGCTGACCTGTGCCCAGGCGTAGGCTTGCTGACCACGGTCCTGGCTACAGACCCAGAAATGGCCTCATCCCCTTGTGGAATGGGTTATACCCCATCTGGCCTTGGTCCTGCTGCTAGATTCATTCATCAAGGGACACAGGAGGAATCAACCCTACCTATGCCTTAGGTGACACACCCACCAATCTCAGTCTTAGCTGTAGACCTTTATGTGGCCCTGTAATTTGGCTCCAGCCCCTCTCAGCTGCAGTCTGAGATAGTCTTGACCACCTGCAAACCCAGCAGGCACACCCATCTGTGTCCCCAGAATCAGACCTGCAGACCTTGGTCTCAGCTGTGAAGCCTAAAGCAGCCTTATGACAAGGTGCCAGCCACTTAGATATAGTATAGTATAGTGCTAGTATGGAAACACTATTGATTTTTGAATGTCAACTGTATCCTGTTGCTTTGTTGAGTTCATTTATTTGTTCTAGCAATTTTTTAATGGAGTCATTAGGATTTTCTACATATTTGATTATGTCATCCGCAGAGATAATTTTACTTTGTTCTCTTTGATTGGTATGCCTTTAATTTACTATTCTTGCCTGATTGCTCTAAGACATTAAGTACTATGTTGAATAGCAGTGGTGAGAGAGGGCGTCCATGCCTTGTTCTGGATCTTAGAGAAAAAGCTTTCAGTTTTTCCATATTCAATATAATGTTAGTTGTGTGTTTCTCATATATGACCCTTACTGCATTGAGGTAAATTACTTCTATTTTATTTTGCTGAGAGTTTTATATATATATATATATATATATTTTTTTTTTTTTTTTTTTTTTAAGAAACGGGGTCTCGCTATGTTTCCCAGGCTGGAGTGCAGTGACTATTCACAGGCGCGATCCCACTAATGATCATCACGAGAGTTATCTTTAACATGAAACGATCTTATATTTTGTCAAATGCTTTTTCTGCATCTATTGAGATGATCATATGGTTTATTTTGGCTTTTCATTCTGTTAATGTGGTGTATCACGTTTATTGATTGATATATGTTGAAACATCTTTGCATCCTATGGATAAATCCCACTTGATCATGGTGTATGATTCTGTTAATATGTTCTTGAATTTGGTTTGCTAGTATTTTGTGGAGAATTTTTGCAATGATGTTCATCTTGGATATTGGCCTGTAGTTTTCTTTTCTTGTGCTATAGTGGTCTGGCTTTGAAATCGGGATGATGCTGGCCTCGTAAAATGAGTTTGAAAGTGTTCCCTCACAGGTTGAGAAGAGTTGGCATTAATTTTTCTTTAAATGTTTGGTAGAATTTACCTATGAAGGCATCTGGTGCCAAGCTTTTCATTCTTGGGAGGTTTTCGATTACTGATTTAATCTCCTTACTCATTATTGGTTTGTTCAGCTTTTCTATTTCTTTGTGATACAGTCTTGAATGTTGCATGTTGCTAAAACGTTACCAATTTCCTCTAGATTATCCAGTTTGTTGGCATTTAATTGTTCATGGCTCTTACGGTCCTTCATATTTCTGTGATATTGGTTGTAATGTCTCCTCTTTCATTTATAATTTTATTTGAATCTTCTTTTTGTCTTGATTAGTTTAGCTGAAGATTTTTCAATTTTGTTTACCTTTTTCAAAAGTAAACTCTTGGTTTCATTGATTTTTAAAGTTATTTTTCTATTTTATTTCTAGTCTAACCTTTATTATTTCCTTCATTCTGCTAACTTTGGCTCTACAATCATTTTTCTTTAGAGACAGGGTCTTGCTCTGTCACCAAGTCTGGAGTGCTGTGGTGTAATTATGGCTCACTGCAACCTCAAACTTCCAGGCCAAAGTGATCCTCCCACCTCAGCCTCCTCAGTAGCCACCACACCCAAATAATTTTGTGGGTGTGTAGAGCCAGAGTCTTGCTATGTTATCCAGGCTGTTCTCAAACTCTTGGCATCAAGTGATCCTTCTGTCTTGGCCTCTAAAAGTGCTGGGATTAAAGATATGAGTCATCCTGTCCAGCTCTAACTTTCGGTTTAGTTTCTTCTTTTTATAGTTCCATGAGTTGTAAAGTTAGATTGTGTAGTTGACATATTTTCTCTTTTTTAATGTAGGCATTTAACAGTATAAATTTCCTTGTTAGGACTGCTTTTGCTGCATTCCAGAAGTTTCAGTAAGTTGTACTTTTTTTTTTTGAGACAGGATCCCACTCTGTCACCAGGCTGGAGTGCAGCAGCACAATTATGGCTCCGCTTACTGCTGCCTCAACCTCCCAGGTTCAGGCAATCCTCCTACTTCAGCCTCCTGAGTAGCTGAGATTACAGGTGTGTGCCACCATGCCCAGCTAATTTTTGTATTTTTTGTAAAGATGGTGTTTCACTACATTGCCCAGGCTGATCTTGAACTCCTGGGTTCAAGTAATCCACTCACCTTGGCTTCCCAAAGTGCTGGGATTACAGGCATGAGCCACCATGCCTGATGTAAATTGTACTTTCATTTTTGATTATCTCAAGGTATTTAAAAAATTCCCTTTTGATTTCCTCTTTCACCCAATTATTGTTCAAATATGTGTTATTTAGATTCCATATGTTTGTGACTTTTTCTATTTTATTTCTGTTATTCATTTACAGTTTTATTCATTATGGTCTGAGATGATTCTTAGAATAATTTTAATCTCTTGAATTTGTTAAGACTTGCTTTGTGACCTAGCATGTGATCTATCCTGAAGACTATTCCATGTGCTCTTGGGAGAAATGTGTATTCTGCTCCTGTTGGGTGGAATGTTCTTTAAATGTCTGTTAGATTCATTTGATCTATAGTGTTGTTTAAGTCAGCTGTTTTCTTATTGATTTTTGGAGTGAATGTTGTATCCATTATTAAAAGTGGGGTATTGCAGTCCCTTACTATTATTGCATTGGTATTAATTTTTCCCTTAAGAGCTGTCAATATTTGTTTTATATATTTAGGTGCTCTGGTGTTGACTGCATGTATATTTTCAATTATTATATTTTCCTATTGAATTGATACTTTCATTTTTATGTAATCTTTGTCTCTAATAACAGTTTTTGATTTAGAGTATATTTTGTCTAATGTAAGTATAGCTAACCCTAATCTTTTGTCTCCTTTTGCATAAAATATGTTTGTTCATCCCTGCACTTTCAGTCTATGTGCCTTTATATATAATGTCTCTTGTAGACAGCATATCTCAAGATCTTGCTTTTTAATCCATGCAGCCATTTCATTCCTTTTGTTATCCAGTTTAACTAATTTACATATAAAGTAATTATTGATAGGCAAGGACTTACATTGCCATTTTGTTAATTGCTTTTCTGTCTACTGTGTAGTATTTTTGTTCTTCTCGTCCTCTTTGCTGTCTTTGATTATTTGACCGTTTTCTGATAGTGGTTTGGATCAATTCCTTCTTTATCTTTTGTGTATCTATTACGTTTCCCTTCACGATTACTGTGAGGTATGTATAAATCTTCTTGTAGTTATAATTGTGTATTTTTATTTGATAACAATTTAGTTCAATTGCACACAAAAAATCTACATTTTTGCCCTACTATTTTGTGTTCTTAAAAATCAAAGTTTTTCTTTTTTTTGGTATAAATTATTTTTATTTATGAGTTTTCTATATATTGAATCACCAATTCTTCAGAAATACTTCAATAATTTTTTAAATTACCACATCTTTAAAATTTAAATAAACTAAGATTTTATTTTTCTTTCTTTTTTTTAAATTATACTTTAAATTCTGGGGTATAGCTGCAGAATACGCAGGTTTGTTACATAGGTATACATGTACCATGGTGATTTGCTGCACCCATCAACCTGTCACCTACATTAGATATTTATTCTAATGCTATCCCTCCCCTTGCCCTTAACTCCCCAAAAGGCTCCAGTGTGTGATATTCCCCATTGTGTGTCCATGTGTTCTCAATTTTCATCTACCACTTATGAGTGAGAACATACAGTTTTTGATTTTCTGTTCCTGTGTTAGTTTGCTGAGAATGATGGTTTTCAGCTTTATCTATGTCCCTGCAAAGGACATGAACTCATCCTTTTTTATGGCTGCAGAGTATTCCATGGTGTGTATGTGCCACATTTTCTTTATCCAGTCTATCATTGTTGGGCATTTGGGTTGGTTCCAAGTCTTTGTTATTGTAAACAGTGCCACAATAAACATACATGTGCATGTGTCTTTATAATGGAGTGATTTATAATCCTTTGGATATACACCCAGTAATGGGATTGCTGGGTCAAATGGTACTTCTGGTTCTAAATCCTTGAGGAATCACCACACTGTCTTCCACAGTGGTTGAGCTAATTTTCACTCCCACCAAGTGTAAAAGCATTCCTATTTCTCCACATCCTCTCCAGTATCTGTTGTTTTCTAACATTTTAATGATTGCCACTCTAACTGGCATGAGATGGTATAATGGTTTTGATTTTCATTTCTCTAATGACCAGTGATGCCGAGCTTTTTTTTTTTTATATGTTTGTTGGCTGCATAAATATCTTCTTTTGAGAAGTGTCTGTTCATATCCTTTGCCTAATTTTTGATGAGGTTGTTTTTTTCTTGTAAATTTGTTTAAGTTCTTTGTAGATTCTGGATATTAGCCCTTGTCATATGGATAGATTACAAAAATGTTCTCCAATTCTGTAGGTTGCCTGTTCACTCTGATGATAGTTTCTTTTGCTGTGTAGAAGCTCTTTAGCTTAATTAGATCCCATTTGTCAATTTTGGCTTTTGTTGCCATTGCTTTTGGTGTTTTAGTCATGAAGTCTTTGCCCATGCCTATGTCCTAAATAGTATTAGCTAAGTTTTCTTTTAGGGTTTTAATGGTTTTAGATCTTACATTTAAGTTTTTAATCTATCTTGAGTTAATTTTTATATAAGGTGTAAGGAAGGGATCCATTTTCAGCTTTCTGCATATGGCTGGTCAGTTTTCCTAACACCATTTGTTAAATAGGGAATCCTTTCCGCATTGCTTGTTTTTGTCAGGGTTGTCAAAGATCAGATGGTTGTAGATGTGTGGTGTTACTTCTGAGGCCTCTTTTCTGTTCCGTTGGTCTATATATCTATTTTGGTACCAGTACAATGCTGTTTTGGTTAGTGTAGCCTTGTAGTATACTTTGAAATCAGGTAATGTGATGCCTTCAGCTTTGTTCTTTTGCTTAGGATTTTCTTGAGTATATGAGCTCTTCTTCGGTTCCATATGAAATTTAAAGTAATTTTTTCTAAATCTGTGAAGAATGTCAATGTTAGTTTAATGGGAATAGCATTGAATCTATAAATTACTTTGGGCAGTATGGCCATTTTCATGATATTGATTCTTCATATTCACAAGGATGGAATGTTTTTCCATTTGTTGGTGTCCTCTCTTATTTCTTTGAGCAATAGGTTTGTAGTTCTCCTTGAAGAGGTCCTTCACATTCATTGTTAGCTGTATTCCTAAGTACTTTATTCTCTTTGTAGCAAGGGAGTTTATTCATGATTTGGCTCGACACTTGTTTATTGTTGGTGTATAGGAATGCTTGTGATTTTTGCAGATTGATTTTGTATCCTGAGACTTTGCTGAAGTTGCTTATCAGCTTAAGGAGTTTTTGGGCTGAGACAATGGAGTTTTCTAAATGTAGAATCATGGCATCTGCAAACAGAGACAATTTGATTTCCTCTCTTTCTATTTGAATACTCTTTATTTCTTTCTCTTGCCTGATTGCCTTGGCCAGAACTTCCAATACTACGTTGAATAGGAGTGGTGAGAGAGGACATCCTTGTCTGGTGCCAGTTTTCAAAGGGAATGCTTCCAGCTCTTGCCCATTCAATATGATATTGGCTGTGAGTTTTTCATAAATAGCTCTTATTATTTTGAGATACGTTTTGTCAATACCTAGTTTAGAGTTTTTAGCATGAAGGGGTGTTGAATTTTGTCAAAAGCCTTTTTTGCATTTATTGAGATAATCATGTGGTTTTTGTCATTGGTTCTGTTCATGTGATGGATTACATTTATTGATTTGCATATGTTGAATCAGTCTTGCTTCCTGGGGATGAAGCTGACTTGATCATGGTGGGTAAGCTTTTTGATGTGCTGCTGAATTCAGTTTGCCAGTATTTTATTGATAATTTTCACATCGATGTTCCTCAGGGATATTGGCCTCAAATTTTCTTTTTTTGTGTGTCTCTGCCAGGTTTTGGTATCAGGATGATGCTGGCCTCATAAAATGAATTAGGAGGGAATCCCTCTTTTTCTATTGTTTGCATTAGTTTTAGGAGGAATGGTACCAGCTCCTCTTTGTCCATCTAGTAGAATTTGACTGTGAAACTGTCTGGTCCTGGACTTTTTTTGTTGGTATGCTATTATTTGCAACCTCAATTTCAGAACTTGTTATTGATCTATTCAGGGATTTGACTTCATCCTGGTTCAGTCTTGGGAAGGTGTATGTGTCTAGGAATTTATCCATTTCTTCTAGATTTTTTAGTTTATTTCCACATAGGTGTTTATAGTGTTCTCTGATGGTAGTTTGTATTTTGTGGAATCAGTGGTAATATTCCCTTTATAATTTTTTATTGCATCTATTTGATTCTTCTTTCTTTTCTTCTTTATTAGTCTGGCTAGTGGTCTATCTATTTTGTTGATCTTAAAAAAAAAACAGCTCCTGGATTCATTGATTTTTGAAGGGTTTTTTGTGTCTCTATCTCCTCTAGTTCTGCTCTGATCTTAGTTATTTCTTGTCTTCTGCTAGCTTTTGAATTTGTTTGCTCTTGCTTCTCTAGTTCTTTTAATTGTGATGTTAGGGTATTGATTTTAGATCTTTCCTGCTTTCTCTTGAGAGCATTTATTGCTATAAATTTCTCTCCAGACACTGCTTTAAATGCATTCCAGAGATTCTGGTATGTTGTGTCTTTGTTCTCATTGGTTTCAAAGAACTTCTTTATTTCTGCCTTCATTTCGTTATTTATCCAACAGTCATTCAGGAGCAGGTTGTTCAGTTTCCATGTAGTTGTGCGGTTTTGAGAGAGTTTCTTAATCCTGAGTTCTAATTTGATTGCACTGTGGTATAAGAGACTGTTTGTTATGATTGCTATGCTTTTGCATTTGCTGAGGAGTGTTTTACTCGAATTATGTGGTCAATTTTAGAATACGTGTGATGTTGTGCTAGGTAGAATGTATATTCTGCTGATCTGGGGTGCAGAGTTCTGTAGATGTCTATTAGGTTCACTTGGTGCAGAGCTGAGTTCAAATCCTGGATATCTTTGCTAATTTTCTGTCTCATTGATCTGTCACTGTATTCTGTGAATACAGTGGGGTGTTAAAGTCTCCCACTATTATTGTGTGGGAGTCTAAGTCTCTCTGTAGGTCTCTATGAACTTGCTTTATGAATCTGGGTATTCTTGTATTGGGTGCATATATATTTAGGATAGCTAGCGCTTCTTGTTGCATTGATTCCTTTACCATTATGTAATGTCCTTCTTTGTCTCTTTTGATCTTTGTTGGTTTAGAGTCTGTTTTGTCAGAGACTAGGATTGCAACTCCTCTTTTTTTTTTTTTTTTTTTTTTTGCTTTCCATTTGCTTGGTAAATCTTCCTCCATCCCTTTATTTTGAGCCTATGTGTGTCTTTGCATTTGAGATGGGTCCCCTTAATACAACACACCAATGGGTCTACTCTTTATTCAATTTGCCAGTTGCATCTTTTAATTGGGGCATTTAGCCCATTTACATTTAAGGTTAACATTGTTATGTGTAAATTTGATCCTGTCATGATGCTAGCTGGTTATTTTGCACCTTAGTTGATACAGTTTCTTTATAACATCGATAGTCTTTACAATTTGGTGTGTTTTTGCAGTGGCTGGTACTGGTTGTTCCTTTTCATGTTTAGTGCTTTCTTTAGGAGCTCTTGTAAGGCAGGCCTGGTGGTGACAAAATCTCTCAGCATTTGATTGTCTGTAAAGGATTTTATTTCTCAGACTGCTGTGCTGGCAGCAAGAATTTCAAGTCAGTGGATCTTAGCTTGCTGGACACCTTGGGGGTGGGACCCCTCAAGCCAGACCACTTGGCTCCCTGGCTTCAGCCCCCATTCCAGGGGAGTGAATGGTTCTGTCTCGCTGGTGTTCTAGATGCCACCAGGGTATGGAAAAAGAGCTTGGTGTCTGCCCAAATGGCTGCCCAGTTTTGTGCTTGAAATCCAGGGCCTTGGTGGTATAGGGAATCTCCTGCTCTGCTGGTTGTGAAAACCATGGAAAAAGCACAGTATCTGGGTCAGAATGCACCATTCTTCTGGGTACAGTCTCTCATAGCTTCCCTTGGCTAGGGGAATTATATCACCTGGCCCCTTGCACTTCTGAGGTTAGGCAATGCCCCACCCTGCTTCAGCTCATCCTTCATAGACTGTGCCCACTGTCCAACCAGTCCCAATGAGATAAACTGGGTACCTCAGTTGGAAATGCAGACATCACCTGGCTTCTGCTTCAATCTTGCTAGGAGGTGCAGACTGGAGCTGTTCCTATTTGGCCATCTTGCCAGCGGAAGCCAAAGTTTACTTCTTTTTATATTTTTGAATCTTTTAGAAAATTTCTATGGTTGTTATTTTTAATGCTTTTTTCTTTTAACTTTTATATTAGAGTTACAAGTAATTTGTGCACCACCATGGCAAGGTTATAGTATTCTGTATTTGACTTTATATTTACTTTTACCTGTGAGACTTATAATTTTTTATGCTTTTTACATATAAAATTGATATTTAATGTGTTTTAAATTCTTTTCGAGGAGCTCCTTTAAGTATTTCTTATAAGGCACATCTAGTGGTGACAAACTTACTCAGTTTTTGTTTGTGTGGGAAAGACTTTATCTTCAGTTCATTTTAAAAGTATAGCCTTGCAGGATATAGTATTCTTGGTCAGCACTTTTTCTTTCAGTACTTTGAATATATCATTTCACTATCTCTTGACCTATAAGTTTTCTGTTGAGAAATCTACTTATAGTCTTATTATGGTTCTCTAGAATGTGACAATTCACTTTTGCTGCTTTCAAAATTCTGTTTTTGATTTTTGACAATTTAATCATAATGTGTCTTCATGTAGACTTCCTTATGTTCAATCTACTTGTAGTCCTATAGACTTGTTGGATCTGGCTGTCTATTTTCACCCCCAAATTTGGAAATTTTTGGTTATTTCTTATAAATAAGATTTTTGTCCTTTTCTTTTTCTCTTCTCGCGCTAAGATTTCCATAATGTGTATATCAGTTTGCTTGATGGTATCCCATAAATCTTGTAGGTTTCCTTTACTCTTTTTCATTTTTTTCTTCTCTGAACTGGTAATTTCAAATGACCTGTCTTTAATTTTGCTGATTCTTTCATCTACTTGATTAAGTCTGCTATTGAAACTTTCTACCGCATTTATTAGTTTACTTATTGTATTATTTGTTTATTTTTTTTTTTTGTGTGTGTACCTATTAAATTCTTCAACTCCAAATTTCTGTTTGGTTCCTTTTATGTTTTTAAATCTCTTTATTCAACTTCTTATTTTGTTTTTGTATCATTTTTCTGATTTAATTAAATTGCTTATCAGTATTCTCTTGTAGCTCACTGAGCTTCTTTAAAACAAGTATTTTGAATTCTCTTTCAGGCAATTTGTGGATCTCTATGTATTTGGGGCTGGTTACTGAAGGTTTATTATAATCTTTTGGTGGTTCATGTTTCCCTGATTTTTTTGTGTGTGTTCTTTGAATAATGTTGATTACTGCAGATTTGAAGAACCTTCCAGTACTTTATGAATTGACTTCAGTAAGGAAAGGCCTTCAGCTATAGAGGTGAGAAGGTGCTAATGGGGGTGTGTGCTGTAGTGCCTTGTGGCCCTGTAATTTGAAGCACCAATCTATGGCACCAGATCTAGTGGTATGGGGCTTTAAGTGCAGGGGTGTGTGGCAGCTCCAAGTTCAGGCGGGCATAGTATTTACAGACCACCAGAGTCTGTGATGTTGGCAACTGGATGGCTCTTGGCAGCAAAAATATGTGGGGGGTGGTCCGAAGTGGTTGTGAAGGGTGTTGGGATCCTCAGAAGCACCTCTGGGTCCAGTGGAAAGTGTTTATGCCTCTGGGTAGGTAGGGGCAAGGGCCAGTGGTATGTGTCCACGTGGCAGTTGGGGCTGATGATAGGGGTTGGATTTGACTGTGTGCACGTGCATGGCTCCAGGGGTCAGAGCTGGCAGTGCACATATGGTGGTGGGGGCTGAGGCCAGTTTAGAGTGTTCAGTGGCTCCACTGGGTTCTGGGTTAGAGTGCCTTTGGTAAACTAGCTGGAACAGGTCTCACAGGAGAAACAGGTGAGGGAAGTGGTGGCTCTGGCAGGTGTGTTCCATGAAGGTAAAATACTATGGGGCCCTCAGTGGCAAAAGTTGCACAGGGTTTGCAACAGCTTTCCCAGTTGTTGGTTTCCTCAGTAGCAAAAGCTGCTGGAGTCCTCTTTGGAGTGAGCTTCTGGGTTCTATGATGGTGATCACTGCAGGGTCCTTGGTGATGAAAGCTGTGGAGGTTTCATAATGACTGCAGAGGCTGTTGAGAACCTCAGTGGTGAAGTCTACTGGGTTCTTTTCAGAGGTGGCCACTGGGGGCTATAGTGGCACCTGCCATGTGGCTGATTCTAATAGTCCCCACCCTTTTTTTTTTGGTTTCTAGCCATTCCCAGCTATCTTAGCTATGTCAGTCTCCCTACCTATCTGGGTGGATGAAACTAAAGTGCGTTCTTTATGCAGTGCCATGAAAGGCTGGGGAAACTGGAATCTCATTCTGTTCTTTTCTCCCACAAGGGGAACTCAGGGGCTGAGGATATCCCTCTCAGCACTAAGCTGTGCCAGCCTGGAAGATAGTGTGATGCAGGCAAAATAAAACTGTCCTTCCTATCCTTTCTGTGCAGTTATTCTTGAATTTTGCTCTACTGTGTTGCTGAAGCTTCTTACCTAGACTTGAGCTCTCTCAACTATTTTTGTTTATTGATAGCTATCTAATTTTTTTTTTTGGTGTGTGGTGAGAATGAAGGCTGGGATCTCCTACTCTACCATCTTGCTGATATCGCTGCTGCTATTGCCAGATACTGTCTTCTTATTTTGAAATTGAAAAACATTATTGCTCAAGAGGAGATATTTTAAATTTTAGACCAGCATGGCGGATGCCTTGAAATCATATTCTTGTTCAAAATTCAATACTATAGATTTCACTAATGAGGTTATTTTCCAAAGTGAGGACAAAAAATTTATTTTGCTTCTGTGTCATTGTAGAATCTGCCCCATTGTTAGTAAAGCAAAGTAACTCTGGAAAAATTGAGCATGACATTTGAAGATATTGAAATGAGGCAGTGCTTACTGAGATATCTAAGTGGTAGATTAAATACAGAAGCAGAGATTCAATTTAGAAGGCGAGTGTCTCAAAAAGGTCCTTTTTATAGACAATTTGGATTTAAAATTTTCAACTTGGGGAGGGAATTTCTTTGGATACATTTCTCCCATTGCAGCATTACCCACTACTGTATTAATCATAAAGTAATGCACTTTATCTATTTACTCAGCAAATATTTACTGAACACAAACACTGTGGTTGCCACTGGAGATAGAGAGTATATTTAATGTTGTAAATATGTTATAACAATAAAATTTTTTTTTAGCATTGTAAATACTATGGATAAGAGTTACATGAAGCAGTGGAAGCTTTTAATCCAGTCATGTGGTCATGGAGGGCTTTCTTGAGAAACTAGCACTAAAGTCAAATAGTTATATAGCCAACTGATCTTCAACAAAGTAAATAATAACATACAGTGGGGAAAGGACATCCTATTCATCAGATCGTGCTGAGATTTGAGTAGGATCTACCCAGATGACAAGGGAAAGAAAAAAGTGTTAATGACAGAGGAAACAGCATGTTCAAAGGCCCTGTGGTGGAAGGGAGCTAGGGGCAGACAAGGGCCGAAGAGAAACCCAATATGGCTGGAATGAAGAGCATGGGGAGGGGGTTAAGAAGTATGAGATGAGTTTTTTTATTTTTATTTTTTCAGTTTATTTAGTTATTTATCTATTTATTATTTCAATAGTTTTTGGGGGAACAGGTAGATTTTGGTTAAATGGATAAGTTCTTAAGTGGTGATTTCTGAGATTTTTGTGCACCTGTCATCAGAGCAGTATATACTGTACCCAATGTGTAGTCTTTTATCCTTTACCCCTGTCACTCTTCTCCCTTGAGTCCCCAAAGTCCATTAAATAATTCTTATGCCTTCATATCCTCATAGCTTAGTTCCCACTTATGAGTGAGAATATATATTTGGGTTCCCATTTCTGCATTGCTTGACTTCGAATAATGGTCTCCAACTCTATCCAGGTTGCTGCAAATGCCATTATTTCATTTCTTTATGGCTGAGTAGTATTCCATTGTGTAGATATACCACATTTTCTCATCCACTCATTGGTTAATGGGCATTTAGGCCAGTTTTAACTATTTTGCAACATGTGCTGCTATAAACATGCATGTGCAAGTGTCTTTTTCATATAATGACTTCTTTTCCTTTGGGTAGATACCCAATAATGGGATTGCTGGATAGAATGGTAGTTGTGCTTTTAGATCTTTAAGGAGTCTCCATACTATTTTCCATAGTGGTTGTACTAGTTTACATTCCCACCAGCAGTGTAAAAGTGTTCCCTTTTCACCACACCATGCCAACATCTATTATTTTTTGATTTTTAAATTATGGCCATTCTTGCAGGAGTAAGGTGGTATCTCATTGTGGTTTTAATTTTTCATTTCCCTGATAATTAGTGATGTTTAGCATTTTTTCATATGTTTGTATATCTTCTTTTGAGAATTGCCTATTCATATCCTTTGCCCACTTTTTGATGGGATTTTTTTTTCTTGCTGATTTGAGTTCCTCGTAGATTCTGGTTATGAGTCATTGAACAGATGCATAGTTTGCAAATATTTTATCCCACTCTGTGGGTTGTCTGTTTATTTTGCTGGTTATTTCCTTGGCTGTGAAGAAGGTTTTTAGTTTAATTAGGTCCCATCTACTTAGTTTTGTTTTTGTTGCATTTGCTTTTGGGTTTTTGGTTATGAACTCTTTGCCTGAGCCAGTGTCTGGGAGAGGTTTTTTCTGATGTTATCTTCTAGAATTTTTTATGGTTTCAGATCTTAGATTTAAGTCTTTGATCTGTCTTGAGTTGATTTTTGTTTAAAGTGAGAAATGAGGATCCAGTTTCATTCTTCTACATGTGGCTTGCCAATTATCCCAGCACGATCTGATGAATAGGATGTCCTTTCCCCACTGTATGTTATTATTTACTTTGTTGAAGATCAGTTGGCTATATAACTATTTGACTTTAGTGCTAGTTCTCTATTTTGTTCCATCGGTCTACATGCCCATTTTTATACCAGTGCCATGCTGTTTTGGTAACTATAGCCTTGTAGTATAGTTTAAAGTTGAGTAATGTGCTGCCTCCAGATTTGTTGTTTTGCTTTGTCTTGCTTTGGACTATGCAGGCTCTTTTTTGGTGCCATATGAATTTTAGGATTGTTTTTTGCTAGTTCTGTGAAGAATGATGATGGTATTTTGATGAGACTTGCACTGAATTTGTAGATTGCTTTTGGCAGTATGGTCATTTTCACAGTGTTGATTCTACTCATCTATGATCGTGAAATGTGTTTTCTTTTGTTTGTGTCATCTATGATTTCTTTGAGCAGTGTTTTGTAGTTTTCCTTGTAGAGATGTTTCACCTCCTTGGTTAGGTATATTTTGTTGTATTTGTTTTTTTGCAGCTGTTGTAAAAGGGATTAAGTTCTTGGTTTGTTTTTCAGCTTGGTTGTTATTGGTATATAGCAGTGCTACTGATTTGTGTACATTGATTCTGTATCCTGAAAGTTTACTGAATTCATTTATCAAATCTAGGAGCTTTTTGGATGAGTCTTTAGAGTTTTCTAGGTATATGATTGTATGTCAGTGAATAATGACAGTTTGACTTACTCTTCACTGATTTGGATGCCCTTTATTTCCTTATCTTATCTGATTCCTCTGGCTACTATGTGAAATGAGGTTTTGGGAAGAGGTAGAAGTTAAGCCATCTATGCCTTTCATCTATTTATGAAAGAATATTAAACACTATTGCTATCTTTAGATCAAAGAAAAAGCCATGGGCAGAGGGGAGTATAGACATTATCAAATTTGTGTTTAGAAAAGACTTTCCCATCTGAACTCTAGAGATCCAATGGGCAGGGGTAGGGGGTGTTAAGAGAGGATGTTGGATCAACTATTTAAGAAGACTACTTTGCACCTGAAGACGTCAGGACACCAAATATCACCCATGTCATGTGGGCTGAGCTAGAATTTCTATTTTCATTGCTTCTTTTGATTAAGGTAGTAGAACAAAGCTTTTAAGTATTACTATTATTTCTCTAATGACCAGTGATGATGAGGTTTTTTTCATATGCTTGTTGGCAGCATACAGGTCTTCTTTTGAAAAATGTCTGTTCATATCCTTTGCCTACTTTTTGATGGGGTTGTTTTTTTTTTTTCTTTTAAATTTGTTTAAGTTCTCTGTAGATTCTGGATATTAGCCCTTTGTCAGATGCGTAGATTGCAAAAATTTTTTCCCATCCTGTTGGTTGCTGGTTCACTCTATTGATAGTTTCTTTTGCTGTGCAGAAGCTCTTAAGTTTAATTAGATTCAATTTGTCTATTTTGGCTTTTGTTGCCATTGCTTTTGGTGTTTTAGTCATCAAGTCCTTGCCCATGCCTATGGCGATCATTAAAAAATCAGGAGACAACAGATGCTGAGAGGATGTGGAGGAACAGGAACACTTTTACACTGTTGGTGGGTGTGTAAATTAGTTCAACCATTGTGGAAGACAGTGTGGTGATTCCTCAAGGATCTAGAAATAGAAATACCATTTGACCCATCAATCCCATTGCTGGGTATATACCCAAAGGATTATAAATCATTCTATGATAAAGACATATG